>JAVQJL010094353.1:0-32240 GCA_036024295.1 Nannoperca obscura
CCCCCCCCCCCCCCCCCCCGCCCCCCCCCCCCCCCCCCCCCCCCCCCCCCCCCCCCCCCCCCCGCTGGAAGAGGAGAGGTAGAGAGACAGAGAGTGAGAGGAGGCGGGCCAATGTAAGGAGTGGGCCTATAATTGGAAAGATGTGAAAAATGATGTGTCAGTTTGGTCAATAGAGGGCAAAGGTCACAGAAGCAGGAGCCCAAACTCGGCACACAGCACGCTCATTAGAGCGACCAATCAGATTTTGCCTGGCTGCCCCAGACCATTAGTCATCAGAGGTAGAGGCGTTCACACAAACACACACACACACACACACACAATATTGCTTTGTCTTCCCCCGTTTCACTGTAATTTCAATCTTTTTTTCGCTCTCTTCCACATGATCTGTCTATCTTTTATTTTTATCTCAACTGGTGTCTCACCTCTCAGTCCCTCAGCTCCTCTGTCGAGCATTAATGACGAGGGAGAAAGAAAGACAAACAGTATGTGAGGCAGAGAGAGAGAGAGACTGTGTGTGAAAGATAGAAAGAGAGAGGATGAGACAGAGTGTGAGACAGACAGAGAGACAAAGAGAGACAGAGAGTGTGTATGTGTTGACTATATAAATGGCTGCTCATTGGAGTGGAAGGCATGGCGGCGCTCTCTGCTCCCACCCAGGCTCTGCCTCCTGGCACTGGCAACCCTGCAAACTGCTCGCCTTGACATCGTCTTCAATAATATATGAAGTTGCTTTTTTGCCTACAGTTTGTTTGCAACGCCGCCCCACCACCACAACCACCAACCCATTCTCCCACTGCTGCCTCTTTCTCTCTCTCTCACACACACACACACACAACATACACATCCTGCCTCAGCAGAGTTGACTGGTCCACGAGTGAGTGTAGACTGATGTGTCAGACCCTTTACATTTGAGGCCTATCATAAGATCAATGAAATAAAATTCTATGCACATTTTACATTTTTCACGTTTGGTTAATAACTCCTAACCAGAGTACTTTAGTCTCTGTTCAAGTGCATAGACTGTCAAAGATGACCTGTAGTAACAGTTGCAAGCTTCAAAGCCATTGCTTCCCGATAAGAGATATGAGATACTAATCATTCATGTCAAAAAAGAAATCTCAAACACGTCGGCTTTGCATATTTTGTTAATGAATAATAGTCTTGTTTTTAACTATGTATTCACTGATACCCTCAGAGGAATCTGAAATGGTTTTAAGGGCCTCAAACAGGTGCATGCAATCCTTCAAACAACACTTAAACATGACAATTAGCCATCGGCAGCTCATGACAAGGGGTTCATATGACAGCAGAAACGAATTCCTGAATCCTCCGAAAACTGAGACGAGACAGAGAGCAGAAAGGGCCACCTACTCTGCATGCTACGTAGTCAAACAGTATATACAATATGAACTGTGTAGTCTGGGATATAATACAAGCAGGAGTACACAAACACAACTAAATATGCTCAGATGTAAAGCAAAGTGCATGTTAAACAATTGCCATGTGGCACCGGGAAGACAGAAACTGCTCTCTAGACTCGAGTGCGAGCCATCTACCACACCACGTCTGCTTTGCCAATGTGCCTCCCAGGTCCAGAAGTGCCCGTACATATCTGACCGTGACCCCTGAGCTCTCCTCTCCAGCCTGATGTTTTCTTTAATGTACTTAATATACACGATATAATCTAGCAGATGTACTTTACTCAGCTCCTTGGTCTACATGTGAACTGTGTCCCTGTCCTCCCCTTCTTCTCCGTCTGATGAATAAGACAAATATGAAGACAAAGAGACTCAGTCCCTCACCCTGCTCGCTGCTGTTGTCGCCGCTGTGTGATGTGTGTCCGCCGCTGGACGGCCCCGGCGTTCCTCCGGAGCGTGTGGACGCCGTGTCATCATGATCTCTGTTCCAGGACGTCTGTTGTAAAGAGAGAGAGATCAGTCTAATGTGAACTTCATCAAACGTGATGATTTTATGAGTAATTGTGAAACGTCTGTTTACGTATACTGCGCAAAATGTGGAAGGAACACGTACAAAAAGAGTCACAATTCATCATTTAACTCTCCGCCCAGTCACGCAGTGTGTGAAACTCTGCAACAATCTTATGGAATGAGGATTACTGGGGCTCGATGAAGAGAAAGGCCCAGACGAAGAGAGCGAGCGAACATGTTGTATTAGTTCCCAGCTTTCTGAGGCATGCAATCCACGGCTGCCTCCATTTGGCTCAAACCACTAGCAGATGAAAATACAAAACAGCTACAACTTAAGATAGGCCGCTGCGAGCGCCAGGGAGTGATGTCATCCAAGCAGAGCAGAGCAGAGAGAGAGGGAGAGAGAGGTAAATAACTCAAAGTATTGCTACATAAGTATAAATCCTCTGTTTTGTCCAAAAATTAAACGAAAAAAATGGATGACCAATCCCACTAATTTAGATTTAAATTTCATTTTGGAAAGCAGAGCCAGAACAGAGACATAACCAAATAAGCTGAAGTTTTCCCACAGTCGTTTCTCAAACAAAAAAAAGAAACCAAACTGAAGCGGACTTTAAACTTTATACAGACAAATTAAAAAGCTGAAATATTACCACACTTTCATTTCTCTATGAGTCCAATAAAAATAACACATGAACTCAAGCAGCTGACAAAGAGAGAGACTCAGGAGACCTAGGTTTATATATATGTGTGTGTGTGTGTGTGTGTGTGTGTGTGTGTGTGTGTGTGTGTGTGTGTTGCATACTGGACGTTATGGAGCAAATGGTCCAAACAAAAACACAAACACACAGGTAAGCGGGTATCCAATACAAACACACAGTCACATACAGACATATTAAGTTCCCTCACATGCATTCACATTTACAGATGTGGTGCTTACACACATGCACATATACATAGAAACTGCATAAAACAAACGCACACACTCGAAGCCCACTCCATACTAAGCTGCCACATATTGTTGAAACTAAACCAGATGTAACCTCTTATTTCTCAGTGCCTCTGAAAAGCAACATTAGCACTGAGGACAGGGGAGAAGAGAGACTTCAAAATAGAAGGAAATGGAATCAAATGTCTTATCACACGCAGCTAGCTATCACAAGCAAACACGCAACAAACAAAACACACACGCACACACACACAAACACTTACTGGAGCCTACTCTGCCGCCCGCGTGAGCCTATCTTTGCTCTGTCAAATCAAATGAAGCCGATATCAAGGGGCAATGTGGTGTTTGCATCACGCTTTTAGGGCTACGTGACGAAATGAGTGATAGAAACCCACACGGAAGAAGAGAGGAGGGAGAGAAACCCACTGGGGAACAACTGGTTTCAATTGGGATACTGCGAGGAGGATTTGGAGTTTAGAATTGTGAAAAGAAAAGTAGACATTAATTCATGACACAGGGTTTGTTTTAAACAAAACGTAGATGGAATAATATAACAGAAAAGAATATACAAGTCAGCAAATTCAACACATTTGGGGTCTATTAGAGCCCGTTTGATGTTCCTGGGCTATGAAATTCTAATCCAGTGCTTACACAGACGATATAATTGTTGTTTTCTAAATTAGGCTTTGAGGCTTTGCAATAAAGAGGAAAGTCACTGCACAAAGGCATGACTAGGATGGTGATTGGGTAGATAAACGTTGATTTTAACGGGGATAAGATACCAAGAGGGTCTTTTTTTCTCCACCTCTTACAAATTCTGTTTTGCGTACCGTAGAGTGCTGAAAAATGAAACACCCGTGCATGACCGAGAAACTCCAGAGAACATCAGAAGTGAGGTAATCCAGACCACATGCTCAGCACGCAAACAGTTAACACTGGCTAGAGAAGCAGCTCCTCCGAAAGTGCAGCTTTTAAAAATGAGCAGAACTTGTTTAGTCAGAGCTCTGTGTAAAAGAATAGCACAGTACCCCGGGGACATCGAGCGGCAAGTATTTAAAAAAATAAAAAAACAAGAGCCTCGGCTCGCAAAAAGGATATGTTTTATCATTTTCTTTTTGTTTTAATTCTGTAACAAATTCCACTTGAAAATATAATTAGAAAGTGGAGGGGGAAATGGCAAACTACTGCATTAGCTGTAATTGAACAAAAGAGCACTTTGCCTGCTGGGAGGTGGCCGCTGAGGCCCCATGGGAAAGGGGGCGGGGCTGAGACAGGGCCTGGTGGCATCTCCACGGGGACGGGGAGTTTATTTATAATCACAGGCCGCCCTTGGATGGAGCAGGCCCAGCACTGATCTAACACGCAATTAATACACACACGGCTGAGATCACACAACCCACACACATACCAGTACACACAGGTCGCACAGCATGTGTGCACACACCCATACACAAAAACACATATACACGAAAACACTTCTTTGATCACAGCTTGTACACACACACACACACATGCACACACTCACACACACACACACTCACGCACACAAATACTTTTCATCTACCTTATGCAAACACACCACAGAACCACCACGCTCAGTACCTATTTAACAAAACCAACACCTTGACCACAAGACACACAGCGTCAAACACACACACACACACACCCTGTGCCAACAAGACTACAACAGCGCACAATGTAGAAGTTCACTTCCCCAATATGGGATATGTAAATTCAACAGATGAACAGATGCAGAACAGAAAGCTTGAGGAATCAGAGGGAACGAGAGAGCTGTCCCTCTGCACACATATCTACACACTTGATTTATTCTGTTCCCTTAATGAGCCACCGTGGTCTCTCAACCCCTCTCTCTCTCTCTCTCTCTCTCTACCCCTCTCTTTAACTCTTTAACTCTCTCTCTCTCTCTCTCTCGCTCTCCCCTGTGCAGGATGTAGATTAATTCAATGCTTAATTGTTTAGTAAATTCAATTTTCCACATTCTATTCTGCCTAGCTTTAGCTAAAGTTCTTAAATCTGCCGCGCCGAGCCAGGAAACCCTGTCTGTGAGCCGTGCATACCTTTTTTTTTTTTCCTCCTCTTTTTTTTTTCATTACCATTCCCCTTCCCTCCACCTCCCTAATTCGCCATGAAAAGATTTTCCTTGCTGGAAATTCTGATTCCGCTATGATCGGTGAGGCATTCCAATCCAATGCATTCTCATTGTGCCCGCGTCTAAGATGCGAGGGGGGCTTCCCCTTCTCGCTGTGCCAGGCCCCGTATCATACAAGCGCTCATGCAAGAAATGTTGCCTTGCCAATTCATTTGCAATAATAAAGAAAATGGTTAAGGTTGTTGTGCTCTGCCCCCCCCACCATCACCTCTTTCCTCACTCTGAAATATCTTTTGTGATGATATGGATATTTACTTTTCACTCTGTGCCAGCGAGCGTGCACGAATAATCATATGTGCATACTTAACGGCACAGACATAAATATCCAAATAACCCCCCACACACTCTTCAGTGGTGGTACATCTGAATCAAAGATGACAGTTGGGCTACTCCATCCCCCAGAATGCCTCGGTGCATCTGTTCTCTCCGGTTGTTTTCTTTAACACCATTTTTGACCTTTGCAACAGCGCTGCTTCCTCCAGTCGAAATCTGCGAGAATGCCATGTGTTGCAGCAGCGAGATGGCCTGCAATAACTGCGGACACATTCTCCCACTCAGCTGAATGCTGGTGGGGAAGCGGTTAGTGAAAGGGGCTGAAAGGCCAGCTATTGTAAACCCTTGTTTACTTTGCTTTCCTCTGTGACTAGATAAAGCAGGATCTGCCTTTCTGATAACCGGCCAGGCAAGTGCTTGCCCAACTACCTCCGCTTTCTCTGCTCTCTCCACCCCTCGCTGCAATATTAGTGCTTCCAAAATGAAAAGAGGGGCTGATAATGGTATGCGTGGTGCAAAAAAAAAAAAAGGAGTGAGAGAGCAAAAGACCCCCCCCCGCCTCCCATTCTGTTCTGCACTCCCCTTCCTCTCAAACTCTTCACAATAGACAAAGAAAGAAGAAATAACCTTATAATTGCTGAAGGGGGTGAGGGAGAAACTGGATTTGGTCTCTTGAGTAAGTAAAGTATGCTACATTGAATAGCCGTCAGGTACTTTTCAATCGGCTTTTTAAAACTGGTGGGTTAACCTCAAAGAGACAAGCAAAGATAATTACATGTTTGAGATAATTACCAGAGCTTTCAAAGTCCATTTAGATGACACTCGCGGAAACTGACAAACTGATTTTCTCTCTCTGTGGCCTCTCCCACTTCAGCTCTCCCTACAGACTCCTTGTTTACTCTCTGTGAGCTGAAATCCAAACAAAAACATTAACTCGAGTGCTCTCCCCTCCATGCTATCTAACCCCAAACAAAGCACGTTTCTCTGTTCTTTTTTTCCCCAGTTGTGAATGAAAAGGCAGGAGTAATGACATGTTCTTAATGACATGTTTGCAGCGGTTTCTTCGTTAGCCTAGCCTAGCTTGATTCGGGGCCGCTGCGCTGGGATGTTCATGGTGGATCCCTTGGAGACGGGCTGTTTGTGACGGTGGCCATTGTCAGAGGCTCGCGGGGGGTTAAGGGGGAGAGGAACTTTCCATTAGCTAAGTACACATGTGTTAAGCCAGGTTATTGTTTACTTAGCCAAAGAAACCACAGCAGGCCTCGGGGACAGACATGGCCGCCCATCATAAGTAACACTAGACACAAGCCAAGAACTTTATTTGCAATTGGGATTTTGTGGCTATCGCAACAGAGTATCTGTGACACTGAGCTGCTCCACTAAGTACTAGTTTGCAGCAATACTGCATGATTTAAACAACCAATAAAACAACTGAGAGAAATCCAGAACTTAGCACATACAACCATAAACAAACAAATGCATGTCTGAGAATATTTGAAAGTGTGGAAGAAGTTGTTCTTTGAAGTCACTCTGGCCTTGATTCGCTTAATCAGAATCACCCCTACTTGCTATTCCACCACAATAATGAAGAGGCTAAGAAACACACAAGTCACGTGGTCGCCTCTTTGTATCACTTGTTGAATCCTTAACAGCCGCCCCGCATTCACTCCCCGATGGAAGAAAAAGAGGAGTTCAGGGGAGGGGAGGGAGGAGGGGGTGTAGAGGAGGGAGGGGGCGAGTGGGGGTCAAACCTCTCCTCTATTCAACTACAAAAGCTGCTATTACCAACAATCACCGCGATGATTCAAAAGTTTGTATTAAGATTAGCAGTGTGCCACTGTAGGAAAGAGAGGGAATGCAAAAGAGAGAGAGAGTGTGCGCCTGTTAAATCGGGTGTAACTCGATCCATACTTCAACGAGAAGCGGATAGATTAGCAATAGCGGTGTACTGATTAGGAAAATAGTGGCTGACCCCAGTGGTCAGGGTTTCCATTGAGTTAGGAGAGGCTCGGGGGGGGAGGGGGTCACTCTTTGACCGCCAGAGTTACCTAAACCCACACTGCTGGGTCTCACTGACCTGGAAACCAGTACTTGTATGGCATAACAGTGCCAATTGTTGGGAAAAGATACCACGATAGCGCTATCAAGAGTAAATTCTTACACAGTGACCACAACACTAAGCTCATACACGCAGGGTTTGTTTATGGAAAGATTGTGCAGGACATAAGAAAAACAGCAACGGATCCCAAACGTAAAGATGTTATTTGCGATTGTAGGCTATTTCACATTCTTTTTACATGATTTCAGCAGCAGCAACAAAAAAATAAATAAAAATCACACTGCAAAGGTCAGTACCACAAAGCCTCTCTAGTGTAAAAATACCTCTCCACTGAATTAACCCCACAGATCAACTGCTGAGCATTCATAATCATTTAACACTCTCACAGGCACAAAAAGGCAGGCGGAGAATATTTTTAAGGGAAATTTCAATTATTTCCAGCCCCACTTCAGCCTGCATGGCTCAATCAAGTAGAGGAGCTCTTGAGACTTGGAGTGAGTCCTCAGCACTATTAGTAGTGTTCTGCTCTACAGCGGAGAGCCCGGGCCCTCGGAGTTCATTAGCAAATTGCTGCGCCCCTCCCCGTGCTCTCTGCGCAATTAAAGGCAACTGTGCAAATGACGTACAGCGGCGTGGAAATACCTCCCCGCTTCTTGGCTGAGGTGAACATGTGTGCCAGGCAAATAGGGACGCAATCAGCAGAGCGACTGCTGCCACATTTCCACAACAACAAGACGGCCGAGACAGACGCAGCCATATTCACTGTGGACACAAGCCTTTTCCACATTAAAGGCCTGCGCAATATTCACTCAGAATAATGGACTTTTATTGTGTCTTTTATGTGTATATACAGCTGAGCTCAAAGCAGGATGCATATGTCTAATGGGGCAACTGGAAATGTGCTGCTCAAGTGAAGAAATTAGGAAAACGTGGTGGGGAGCTCTCCAGGGAGCGGCAGGGAAAGGGTTAAGAAAGTCCAACTGGTGCTAACCAGTCACTCCACTCACATAGCACCTGAGGGGGGTGCTGCATTTATCAGGCCAGTCTGAACACACACAGCAGCGTACACACCAACACACACGGACATATATGCATGCACTTGTAGAGAGACACATGCACACATCTCGTGCACACACACACACACACACACCTGCACAAAAAGACACACACAAACACAGGAGGGTGAGCCCAAACTGGCTGGGCTGCATTCACAAGCCAGCGCAGAGCCTCTCTGACTTTTTCACCTCTCAGCTATGCTCTGCTTTCGTTTGAAAGGGGCGCTTAGAGTCCCTTCATACTCGCCTGCATAGGCAGGCTAACAAAACAATGTAAAGACAAGCAAAGAATATTCAGAAAATTACGCTTATGAAGCAAGGGTGCATAATGCAGCAAGAAAGTCAGCGTTGTTGGATTGTTGAGTTTAATAAATTCAAAGTATTTTTTTTCCTCTGACATTTTTTTCTCCTCTGCTACAGTCGCCTCACTGGAATAAATTGGTTTATGAATAAATGAGCCTGCTTTCTCCCTCTTGTTAACATTGTTCTTTTGTGCAAATTCTCAGCATTTTTTTCCAGTCCACTTCAACTTTATGCCCGAGGGCATATATTAAAAATACATATGGAAAAAGATAATGCACACACAACGCTAATTCGTTAAGGATGTCACTGCCTAACAACTGCAGATAAGATGTCACACAAAAATAGCCCACAAAACTCAAAAAATATATTTTCAGCCACGATTAAGTTATGAAGAGCACAGCCGTTAGATTGACAATATGAGTATTCAGCAGTGTGAGGCATGCACCCTCTGTCTGTTTGGATATGCCCATTTACACACTGTGGACAGTCTCCATGTCATCCCACAGGAACAACAGCCTCAATATTACACATCTGTCAAAAAGTTTTCCCTGCTTTTCAATCCAAACTCTGCCTGTAGGTCATTTATAGTATTCTGTCATATCAGTGTAAACACAAGCTTGTGTGGTTTTGCCCTGAATTGGCTATATGTAGGGACCATCATTATATTAAAATAGGCCATGTCTTCATCTTACAGTCAATTAAAGATCCGCATCAGTGCCCCAAGCACAACATCATTTTCTTCATATACCTAGAAACCCAAGGGTTTTAACAGACTCTATTTCCATATCTATATACCATAAGGCTTCATTCTATGTCCTGACCTATCTATAAAAAAAAAACACTTTTGACAACTGAATCCCGAGAGAACAGGAGTCGTTCAAAGAGACACTTAAATGCCTGTGTTATTTAATTCTGTCCCTGGATTAAAAGAAGTATTGTCTTCCAGGTGATCTTTCTCATTTCCATAATCAGACATAAGGGGCCAGGGATGGAAGAGTGCATGCGCGGCAGGGTGGGGGTCTTCCCAGTCGGGCCCCAGTTCGCTCCCACTCCTGCCTTTCAGCCCAGAACATGAAAGCCGCTGGCTGTCTCTCTGTCTACTCAGACCAGCCACTCAACCATATGGAAGTCCGCGGATTTAAATTATTTAGCCTAATCGCTTCATTACTTTTTATGTCGGACTATCCAACTAATCCCTCTAATTTGGACACTTGATTCCCCCCCTCATCGGTATCCATAGGCTCTAGCCGCTAGTCTCCAAAGTCATTCCTTAAAACTCCGGGATAGTTGTCTGTTCGCCTGCAACCCTTTGTCCTGCACAAATGACTCGAGCTATTAATGGCCGAAAATCCACATCTGCATAATTCCAATCATCGGTTGCTGTTATGATTATTTAAATGCAGCGTATGGACCATTAGGGTCATGCCTGTGCGCACACTACAATGTCCCCAGAGTGCCAACAGTCAGTGGAGCACATAATAAAGGCTGTGGTTATCTCTGATATCGGCACAAAGGGAAACACTCCCTAATCTACCTTTAATACCCGCTTGCTTCTGTAGCTGGCGAAAATAACCCTGCGTATTGGTCCTGAATCTGTGCGCTCTGAGCGAAATAAAGGAGGAGGAGAGGAGGGGTCTCGATAAGCAATGTGCACTCATGTCTAAGGAAAAATACTGACAAGACGCGTAATGAACCGTGAACTCCACAGTGGAGAAACCAAGGCACCTCAACCACAGTCTGCAGCCCATCCTGCTGCTCTCTCCTGGGCGCCACGACACAGAGGAGCTCTTTACGTTTCGTTTGGGTTCAAAACGAGACCGACGGCGAGAGGAAAAGGGAGAGAGGCACTAAATTAAAATCGACATGAAACAGGTCAAGTTTATGGCGATGCTTTTTCGAGCTAATCTTCCCAGGTCGGTTCCGGGTTCAAGTCTTAATGGGCCAATAATAGCAACATTATTCAGAAAATTTCTCATTCCGATGGATGGAATGTAAAACGGCCTTAATCATATGCAAATAACAGCGCGGCGGAGTAGTGACCCAGAATAGCTGAATAGCCAGCAGGGAGAACACACACACACACAGAGGGAGAGGTACCTGATCAAGGGCCACCGATGATCTCGTGATTTCCTCGCTGTCGGATTTGGACCCGCCCTCTCGGTCGTCTATGACCAAGTCGATGGGCATCTTGCCTTTCAAGCAGCTGATGTACCGGTGGCAGAAATTATCACACAGCTCGTGTACCTTCAGAGAGAGAGGAGGCAGGGGCGTCACACACACATCATCACACAACAGTGCAACATGTGCAACCACAACACAGCCCCAGCTCACACACACGCGACACGCTTTCACGTGCGAAACATCCCCGAAGACTTTTTAGGACAATTTGTCGAACCCGAAGATCACAGCACAAGTCGTTGCATCTAAACTATTTACAACATTTAACATGGAGCATGACTGATCACTGATGTTCTGGCACTGGGATCAATTATTAAGCCAAATAAGGTCAAACACTCAAATTCTATTTATTTATTTCCCCTCCAAAAAAGTTTTAAATATTGCTCCAGCTTTGAAAAACTGAAATAAGATCAGTTTGGACTCGTTCCGGAGAGTCCTCCGTGCGTCCAGTCCCCGTGCAGAGCCGTGCAGTGGCACTGCGCTCCATCCGGACTGTGATAATAACTTTATTTTTTTTTTCTCCTCTCAAAATAGAGATATCGTCGAAAATTGACAGTGACAAGAGGGCTCAGGGGCTACAACGCACTCAACACCCGTGTTAAATTCATCATCGGTGCCCCGGGTAGTGGCCATTAGAGCAGGGTGACCCGCTTGACTGACATTTAAGGTAAACTGTTTAATTCCGTCTACTTATTACATTATCACTGCCAGTGCAGCGTGTCCCATCGCCCGAGAAACAGACATGTCAGATGTGCAGAGAAATACTGACAACTGCAAACCGCCTTAAAGCTCATGTCCTAACTGTCTTTATGGCTGCACAGTGATATAGAGTGCGAGCTCTTTGCAGCCTCATCTGGCCAAACGCGATGTAAGAAGAACAAGTTTTAAAAAGTAAAACTTTTAACAGCTTTGATCACGTTTCATAACGTTAAAGTTTAGGTTAAAGTTGACCGCACAGGCTACTGTAGTCCATCTGATACGGAGACAAATCGGCGTTTTACACCCACTACTCCCTCTGTCCACAGATGGCTGCCTGGGGCCTTTTGCCCTCCACAAAGAACCATCTTTATAAACCCGCAAAGTTCGCCTATATGTTTCACCTTGCATGCAGTTTCTGCCAGCATTAAACTTCATTAAAACATGCGGGGAGATTTGGGCACAGAGATATCCGTTCCAGTTGTAACAGCTTGCGTCGTGATTAAACGCGGAAGAGAAATTGCCCCATGATTTATTTTGACGCTAATTATAACCGACAAGCAAAAATACTTTTTTTTTTTTTTTGCAAATACAGCCTATAGGTCTGAAGCGGCACACTGGACAGAAACGGCGAGAGAATATTACCTTCTCCAGCTCCAGAAGATGAAATCGTAAAACTTGAATGGCTTGAATCATCTGAAAAATTAAAATAACAATAAAAAAAATGAGCTGCTCACATCTCTTGATATTAAACAGGAACGTTTTTCTCAATACAAGTCACTGCAGACGAGGAAAATATTCATAATGGATTTTATGTGGAACTGATATTAAAGTTGGATGTTATTGCAATATGGAGAGCAGGCACACGTGCAGACATGGCGCTGCAATAAGCCTCGGAGTCAGAGATCTATTAGCCACCAACTAGTCGTGAGGAAAACGTTACTCTCACATCACATTCAAAGTACCAAACTGTACAAAGTGAAAAGCTTGAATAGAATAACTTTACAGGCAGAGTTCAAAGGTGCGTGACAGCTGTCTACCAGCGGCCCTTCATCTACTGATACAACCGGGGGCCATCATGATATCAAACAGCCCCAAAAAGAGGAACATCACCTCCAATTCTGCTTTAACTTTTCAGCACCACATGGCTCTCTGACACATGCACGCATGTACACTGTGCACTAAACATGCAAACAACAGCTGGTATATTCAAAAACACAGAGAAAATATATGTCATTTGTCATGTAAAAAATATAACATGTCTTACCAGATTATCCAATTCTGGATTCGATGAAAATAAAGGCTTTTCTGCCCGAATCTAGAAGCAAAAACATTTTCATAAAATATTATAAATTGTATATAAAGTAAGATTAAATGTATCATGCACGTATTGGCACAGTGGTGTATAATTCCTATTTTATGCACAGCAAACACAGTCTATACAATTTAAACATTTTTAAATTACTGTTTTATTCGTGAACGCCATTTTATTTTCTGCCTCTGCAGAATTAACTTTACGCACAAAAGTCAGAGCTCAACGCTTAATGCATGCAGGTAAGAGCTCGACCAGCCCGAGCATGCACATACAAAAAAAGTCAAACTTTCCTGACCTGTTTTGCAAACACTGCTATGTCTTCATTGAAAGATTCCGATGAACAGACGTCTCCTCCTGCCACCCCGGGCTCTCTGGGGGTGCAAGTCGCTAATTCACATTTCTCAAAAATCAGTGCAAGCAAGGGGAACAGGGGGTGCCTGGGAACACACACAATAGCAAATGTCACCAGAGAGAACAGCGCCGGGGTCAAGACTACTCCGGGCTAGATTTAGCCAGCCATGCTACTCCTCAACAACTCGCCCATGGGGAATGCTGCTGCAGCCCGTGCTATTATATTATGCAGAGGACCGGAGGAAGGCTGCAAACAGCGGGCAGACTTCGGTGATTAAATCTAGGTGCGCCTAATAGAATAAGCGTTAAGGAGTCAGTCAAACTATTTCTTGCACAGGTCTCCGTTTGGATTTACAGGCGTGTGTGTGTGTGTTCGGTGTGTGTGTGTATGTGTGTTTGGCGAAAACCTCTGAAGCTGCAGGCGACTAAATGTGCGCACATTTGTTGATTATTTATTGTTGAAGCCATCAGAGTAAATATGTGCAGACTGGTAACGTGTTGAAGGCGCAAGATGGCGAAACTGTTACTGGCGTGTTTAGTCACCGTGAAAACACCATTCTGAGAATTTTTAATTAACTCCTGTAAATTAATAAATGACTTGCATATGTGGGACTTCCTTTAAACATGATATATTTTTAATTTGCTGAAGCCTGACACATTACATACAATTAATTAAAATGGTTAAAAGAGAGAAGGTAATTATGTCGCTCGTAATAAAGTTAAAAAAGAAAAAACTAAGCAAGTTAAATTCTAAAAAATATATTAAAAGTTCTAATTAATGTGGACTTTGTCTCATAATTATTCTTAAGAGTCAGGATGCATTTTTCAGTGAATTGCTGAACAGCCTCCATGAGTAAACTATAGTTTTTCTTTTCCCTCCTGCAGTATTTGTTTAGTTGTTTAACACGTGATGAACATGATTCACTTTAAAAGCATAAAAATCCGAACAGTGCAAAACTAAAGGCTCTGCAGCAGTGTGGGCTCCAGTGTTCAGCTGAAACACTTCACCGAGACTCGCTCGCCGTCCCGGGAACAGAGCCGGTGGTTTGTTTTCCTGCTACGGGACCGACTTTACCCACTAGCCCACCCCGTATGCCCCCTCCAGGCCTGGATGCGCGCTTGCCCGCCCAAGAGTGAGTTTCCCCGCGGACCAGAGGCTTGCACCTACCCGTATATAGCGTCTTTATCTCTTTTGAGAGCGTCGTTAACGGAGGAGCCCATACTCGGAGGCATGGTGTTGGTGTGGGCGGTGTGCGGGTACTGGTGGGAGTGCAGCTGGGGCCCGTGGTTGAGGTGCACTGCCTGCATGGACCGGGCGCCGTGCGGGTCTCCGTACATGGTGGTCGGGATGCCCACCCCGTCCATCCCGTAGTGGGGCAAGTCTTCGTACTGCACACAACAAACACGCGGGGCCACAGTGAATATACATGCACAACAATGTTATAACTTTACTATTAAACCACAAGTCAGGCAGATAGTATTAAAGTACCTAAGTACTAAGTACCTAAGTAACTACAAATTTGCCATCAGAGCGAAATAGTTCCATTAAACAAATCGACGTGTTAACATTTATCTTAATTCAAAGTGCTTTCCTGATTCTAGTGCACCGAGCTGCCTCTTTCTTTCTTCATACTGACACTAACACATGCAAAACAAGTGGTTTCATTTCTAACTCGTTTACACGAAAACAAGTTTGAAACAGTCTGAGTGATTTGTTAATACTGTCTACAGGAGGAAAACAACAGCATTTATTCTGAAGTGAAACTAGTTTTGCTCTCAACTTATTCACAGTGACCCTTGTAGCTCACATAGAAATAAAATAAATATGAATTATTCAAAAATACTGGCTGTGCAATAAAAGTAACTCTATAGAAACATGGCCCAGTTCTTCTTCTTATCAGGCAGTAATTAGGATTTAACACCATTAGTCTGGTGCACTGTGTTTTCACTGTGTTTTCACTGTGTGCAGCAGCAAATGTCTTAAACGTGTTACTTGCAGCGTTTTCTAATTTTAAAGGCTCATAATTGTGCAGCATGCTGTTACCCGTCCAGCACTGCGATGAGCGCATTGCACACGCATGTTGTGTGTTTCCGATGTTAAACTGGAGCTGGATATTCAAACTTTTCCACGTGTCAGTTTGGAGTTAAATGCTGTAGTCTCGTCTTGAGTTGTTTGGTAGCTATTAAACTCTCATGTTGTGTTCAAACGCAGGGATTTTGATTCGTGTAAGCAAAAGCTTAAAATAAAAGATTTTTTTTCTTTAACAGAGTTTTTTTACAGGTTTGAATTATTGATAGTGCTCTCTAGAAGTGACAAACAAGTGCCGGGGAAAGAGTAAAAAGCATTATCACTTAAAGCTGAGCCTTTCGACCCTGAAGGCAAAGAGGTGCAAACCCCAGCGTGGTGCAGCTCCGGTGCCAAACTGAGCAGCTCAGTGTGTCCAGTGTGGCCCCAACATATCTGTTTTTACACTGTTTACCATCCGCCCGACGACCCCGGCCGCTGTTCTGAAGCAGTGCTGTCGTGTAGGTGAATCAAAGGGTTTGTCATCAGCTCATTACTAAAAACCACCTCTCTGGCATTGCGCTAATATCGCATGTTTTAGCACATTTTGCGGTGTAAAGCAAGACCTGACGGTGAAATACGGGTTTTTGTTTTGACCACAAATGTTCCTCTCAATGTGAAATCTTGACGGAACAGTCCGAGGAGAAATGTGAACATTTGTTTTGCCTCTATGCCCTCCCCCATTTCGCTTCCAGTAACTGGCCTGTCATAACTAATCTAAAAAACATAGCCGATGTGAGATATGATCACGCTTCCAATGTCCCTCGGTGGGCCGGTTGGTGGAGCAAACGAGTGCGGTCGTGCGTAATACCGTGCCAAAAGACGCCGAAATTGAAATTGTGTCTCCATGTGTCAGGAAGACGACAGAAACTTTGTGTGACCGCGCGGGTGCGTGTGTCATTAAGCCACGTTACAGTGCAGGATTGCATTCAAGCACAGCGGACTTAGAGAAACTTTTTAGGGGGGATTGCCCTACGTACCCGTTGCGCCATAACCCTCCTGACTCCCTGGTCGTCCTTTCAGTTTAGATAAATCCCCTCTGAGGCCAGGGTGGAGACGAAATGAAGAAAGAAAATCCAAATAAATGGGAAGACGTTTCAGCCAAAATCCCGTATGCCTTTTTTCCACGGAACGGTGAAGCCAGCCCCCGCTTTCTGCGCAAGTTTAGCCCAGGCGCGGCGAATAGGTCCTCGGCTGTCCTCGGGGCAGCGGCGCCAGGCTCCTTTTCCAAAACCAGGATGAAAATAAAATAGCCCCTCACACAAAACTGGTGACTCTCATGGCTTTTTGCCACTCCGCCTGTCAGTCAAAACGCGAGGGCTTGTCAAAAGTACCGGATGAATGATGGTCCGACGCGCGTCTCCACGGGATCGGCACCACCTAAATGTTAATGGTCACAATCACAGTTAAAAAATGAAGCAGCTCTCCTCTCGTTTTCTTTGATCACTCTCGGCTCCCGGCTTGATTTTCTTATGCAAAAGCGTCTAGAGGAGATCAAGAGGAGGTGGGGTGATAATTCTGGCTAAGGCTTTCTTAAAGGAGCCACGATCGATGCTGAGCGTGTGTGCGTATGCGTGTGCGTGTATGTGTGTGTGTGCGTCTGTATGTGTGTGAGTGCGTGTGTATGCATGAGCCGCCTGCCCGTTTGTGTACAATGGATGTGTGTGTTGAGCTGAGGAGGAGCGGAGGATCTGGACCAGACTGCTGAAACCCGGAAGTAGTGGTGGCCATAACAGGTCGCGTCTTACACAACGCACCGGGCTGCAGCAAGTCGTGCGGAGAGGAGGGGGGGTGGGAGGACCCTGTGAGCCCGGCAAGCCGCACAGAGAGCTGGAACAGAATATCCACCTATGACTCCAGCTTCATGTCTCATTCTCATAAACTGACTTTATTCCTCAGTCTGGAGCCGTTTGTTAATACAGAAACGTCTTTATTCCGGGGCTGACGCATCCAACAGTAACTTCTCTGCCTCTAAACGGTTTATTATGGGCTTAATGAACCGCCTTTCAACTGTATTGTCAGGAATGTTACCTGAAAGGTTTGGATTGTAGATTAAGTTTGGGTTGAATATAACTTTATTATAATTCATTTATTTCACCATTAGATAAGTTCATTATAATAGTTGTATTGTCAGGTTAAGTTACTCCTAAACTGTCAACATCATTCCTGCGTGATATCCACAGAGTAGCTTGGAGCCGAACATCCAGTCTTGCAGGTTTTGCGCCTCTTGTAGCTCACTATCAACTTCTATAGCCTACAGTGTGTTTGCATTCACGCACATACGATGTAATAATGGAAACGCACAGCCTGTACAAAGCCGGTAAACGTGTCAACTCCAGATAAAAAGAACAATAAACACAACTTTCTTCAAGTTATTTGGGACCACAGTTTATATTTTATTTTGAGGATAAAATGTGCGACTCCGAGTTGTCGTCTTCACGCTGAATTCTCTAATTAGTCATTAAAACGTTACAGCAGCTTTCCAAAGCGTCTGTTACGCCTAAATAACAGTTCACATGTCGACCGGCCCTCTCCCCTACAGCAGCGCCGAATGGGTCGCTCCAGTCTGCCCTGGCTGTCCAATGGCAGAGAGGCTCAGGGATGGGAGCCCCCTATTGGCTCCCCACATGATCGATCCGGGGCTGATTGATCGGTTTTAGGCCACATTCGCGAGGAGGCGCAAAACAAAACATCGTCTGCGGGTAAAAAACACACACTATGCGTTTTCTGTCAGACCCTGCTGGCTGTAAATTCACCGAAACACTGAATATTTGACCAAAACACACACACACACACACACACTCTCTCTCTCTCTCTCTCTCTCTCTCTCTCTCTCTCACACACACACACACACACACACACACACACACACCAATCTTCACATCTCTGACTAAATTACTTACTTCTTACTTGAATAAACTTCATAAAACCAAACAGACCCATTCTCAGATTAAGACACTGTCAACGCAACTCTCTCAGAGAAGTTATGAAATTCAACATTTGTCTCTTTCTGATGAACCGTTCATTCCAGTTTCACAGTTTGCAGAGCAGAGATTGTAAAAGTTCGGTCAAATATTGATGAGCTTTAATTTATGAAGGGGGGAAACTTGGATTCTAGAGTAATTTCAAGAAAAGCAACGATATGACTGAGTAATGTGTGGATGTAAATTAACAAAATAGTTTGGATTTATTAGGTTATCTAGTCGTTATATTTGATTCCTCGTCGTGATATAAAGGTACAAATCTTATTTCATTTACTCTATGTAGGTTTTTTTAATTAAGAAAAGAGTTTAACTACCTCTGCGTGAATCTGCATAAAATATTTAGGCTATGATATATTTCATGGCATATGAAGTAATATAAAAACGTAATAAGTTACACGCACATGGTACGTTTTAGGGGAGAGGTGCACAGATGAAGGAGACATTCCACTAGTTTTTGCTAGTATTGGTGTGGTTCTTTTCCACAAGATGAACACCGAGTTGAGGTTTACCCAACTTTTTATTTATTTCTCAGCCCATCACACGTGAACGGAGAGTGTGTAAAGGAGCCACATTATCTCCTGATTATGCTCATAAGGTGTTGCTGGTCGGTGACAGCCTGCTTGATTTTTTTTCCCCCGTGCAGCGCGTCCAGTCATCGATCATCTGCCCCCGGTGCCAGAAATGGTGTCATAACATGATAATGCGGTTTCACACATTCGGCGGTGATTCCTGCGGTAAAAACCTAAGCGGTGGGATCCGATGGGACAAATTTACAGGCATGAAGTGACTATGAAAGCCTCCTGCAGTCCCGGTCGGCGAGGCTCCGGGGCGCGGACAGCAGAGAAGCCACGAAGCCGCGCAGGACGCACGGACTTTTACGCACAGAGATACCGGATCAAATAAGAAACTGGGTTGACTTGAGCTCGTCGAGTTTGTTAATTCAATTATTTATTGGTGAGTAGAAGCTCTTCTTCTCTCGTTCTTTTATAATATTTTTTACGGCACATTAAATAATGAAAACGCTTATTACTGTCACCGAGATATTTTCTTGAAGGGGAGTTATTTTTAATTAAAGAAGAAGCTGCTGTTTAAATCCACTTTCAGCTACATTTGTGGGTTTAGTGAAACGCAAACAGGATTACATAGCTCACTACACCACAAGGCACACTAAATTTTAGAGGGTCATTGAGAAAAAGCTAAGCTAAATTAACATGAAAGGGGACCACATCAGCGCCCGACCACTGTAAAATAACTACAATGACATTATAAAGCAATTAAGCTACTTCAATTAGCGTCTATAAAAGCAAACTGGAGCTCCACTTTCTCTCCTGGAGTTGCTCTTTCGTGAGGGTCAGCGCATTTTGGCATCCTGAAAGAGAGCGCGGGGGAGGTGGGGTGTGTGGGGGGGCAAATACTGTCATTTCTGTTTAATCCGCTTTGCGATGACGGTAATGCCTCGAGTCGTTTCAATAAAATCAGCAGGTATTACTTTCAAACGGCTGAATGTAAATTGACAGCATGTTTGAACGCCGAAACAAATGGACGTGTTCTCAGACGGCCTGCGCGGCGTGAAGTTTGCAGCCTTTATGTTACTTTAGAAAACACACGCATCCTGCAGAAACACCGCGTCTAAGATGCGTACTCCTCACTGCGGCACGTGTTACTATTTTAAGTCCCTATCAGTTGCTTTTAGCTCAGATAATGTTGTAATAAATAATGCACGTTTTAATATTCATGCAATATACGTGCAATTTTGAGTAAAACAAATTTGAAAAAAAGAAAACTACAACTCCAGGTGGGAAAATCCCTGTCCGAGTCTCTGTAGCTCTGCGCGTCTGTTGGCTGTTTGAAGAAACGAGGAGCAACTGGCAGCCCGAGGAGTCAAACTGAGGTCAAACT
This sequence comes from Nannoperca obscura, assembly GCA_036024295.1. Taxonomy (NCBI): domain Eukaryota; kingdom Metazoa; phylum Chordata; class Actinopteri; order Centrarchiformes; family Percichthyidae; genus Nannoperca; species Nannoperca obscura. The sequence goes on from JAVQJL010094353.1 coordinate 20,226, forward strand.
TTTTGCAGCCCCGCAGCTCTGCGCCCAAACGTGTTGGGATCCGCAGAGGCCACTGCGGAGCCTCTCTGCTCTGTGTCACCCGCCGCAGCTCACGGGCCAGACAGACAGACCTGCTGCAAAGTTTTCACAGCTCATCTAATTATATGAATCTACTAGTTTATTATCGCCTGTCAGAGAGTCCAGCAGGATTCATTAGGGTGCATTTCGGCGCTGGGAGCTCCGGTCTGAAGTCATTCGGTCAGGAGAAAAAGCGAAATGATTTCTCTTCTTGCCTCGGCGATTTATTTTTTAAAGTTAGTGGAATGAGTCAGTGTCACATGAGAAAGGAAAGTGTTAGTTGTAGCCTCGATCTCCATCGGCGTCCACAAACTGTCACTGTTTTATGAAAGTGTAGAAAAGGTTGAAATAATTCCAATAAACAGTTTGTCTGAAATTATTGTAACAGGATGACGGGGTGTGATTTTTGCGAATGTTTTTTTTTTTTTAAATAATGGCACTAATATACACCTGGTACGGCTTGTGGTTAATTGTGTAAAATATAGCTTTTAAATGACAATAATATAAAGTATAGCAACATTAATTTAAAACCTTTTTTTTTATCAAGGGCAACTCCTTCCTCCGGGAGCTTTCACTTGTGCAGGATCCTGCAGTTTGGCCCAAATGATCATCTGAGCTGCTCTCGCCTCTCACACACATTAATGCTTAATCATGTGCGCCTTCTACCGGAGGTGTTGGAAATTACATGACATGCAGAGAGGCAGAGGAAGAGTCTTGCTCAGACAAATTAATATAAAAAGTTCAAGTGGAATACCCTGCAAAATAAATGCACTTTAAACTTCTTCTGTGTAGGCCTCCTTCTGTTGCAGTCAGCATTTATCTTCTCCAGCAAGCTCAACTAAATGCACAACACACTGTTTGAATATATGCAGAAGTTGATTGTTATATTCATTTTTCTTCTCTTTGCTCATGAAAACAATTTATAATAAAATCTGTAATAGTGCCAGTTGTCTTTTGGTGTGTCGCCTCTTATTGCACATGTCCAGTGTGTCTATTTATGTGTTTGTTGTATTTGAAGCTTCACTACCTGAAGCATGAGGGGATCTGCTCGTTTCTAATGCTGCATAGAAGTAACATTTCAGCTAGGAACGACCTTTGAGCTTCAACAACCAACAACAAAAGTCTAAATAAAGTCATTAACTCAAATGATGAAAGCAGAAGAACTCAAACCTTAGATTAAGTTTAGTGCACAAATTAAACAATGACTACTAAATGTCAATGTTTAAAAACTACAACTGGTACCTTCATGGTTCAAATATAAAAACAGTCATTTAAAGCGTCGTTTAGCTCTGTTACAGCCTGAAACTAAGAAAGCTGTTCATATATCGGGTGTTGCATTAACGCGAACATGTGAATTCATGATAAAGAACTGCAAACGACCGAACCTGAACTGACTGGATGTGACAGTCACACCGACATCACCGCATCACACCTACAGATACATATGTGATGAACAGCTGCTTTCCTATATGGTGAGAACTGTGTGAAAGTAGATGCACACGTATAAAGAACTATAAACATGTACACTGAAGCACGCACACACACACACACACACACACACAGCAGAGGTCTGTAATTATAGCTGTGCCAGTCAATTCTCACATTGTGCCACTGGCCACCGGGTCAAAGCTCCACTTTTACTCCGAAAGGCTGCCGAGTCTGAATTAACCCCATAGATAGATAGAGAGCTCATCATTCTATCACACACACCTCCCTCTCTCTCTCCCTCTCTCTCCTCCTCTCTCCATGTCTCTCGCCCTCCCCGTCCAGCAGCATTTGTCACCGCCGCTATTACTTCAGGTGTGCTAATGGTGTCGCACACACTTGTGCTGAGAGATGAAGAGAGAGGACAGAGTGAAAAGAGGAGGACCGAGGAAGAATAGAAGGAAAGTGTTGTCGTTGTCATTATCATCATCATCATCATCATCATCATCATCACATGAGCTCCCCCCGCCCCCCCCAAAAAAATCCAGGGGTGAAGGATTTGGGTGAGGGAAGGGTAAGGGGCGTCACGTGTCGGCCAGTCACACCGCTCAGACTGGAGGGGTAAGGGTGGAGGTGGGTGGATGGGTGAGGATGGAGGGGGTTTCTCACACCTCCCAGGGAGACTGTGAATTGATCAGCACCTTAGAGAGGGAGGGAGGGAGGGAAAGTGAGAAAAAAGGAGAGCGGCAAAGCAAGAGAGATGAAGGATGACGATGAGGAGAGAACAAGTGGAAAAAAATGGGTGTTGGAGCCGAGCTATGAAAGCAGGAGGGGGGGGGCAGAGCGATAGAGGAAGGGAGGAGTGAGGGGAGGCTGCAGAGGAGGTGTGAAGACTCATCTTTTCCTGGATGGGTGTGAGTTTAGGCTGGAGTGGAGAGTGGCCTGGGAGCACAGCATAGCCTAGTGGTAATAAACCAGCAAACCCCGGTAGAGAAACAGCCAACAGCAGCAATAAGACAAACATATGATTCAACATGTACTATTCCGTCTGTGCAGGGCATGTTTACTGAGGATCGGAAATCAATTATTCAATACACTACGTTGTTGTTTTTTTAACGTGGTGGTATTTATTATTTTGTCTTATATTTTATACTTGACACCTCATTTGAACTTCAAACATACAAACATGTAATGTATTAAACAGTTTTATTAATATTACAGAAATCAACAATGAAGGCAAGTTCAAGCCCAAAATGAATAATATTTGGAGGTAACAAGTGTCATTTCTTCTGAAATTTAAGTATCATGTATTCAGGTTTTCAACACATTCTGTGTACAATATAAATATACAGTAACTGTTACTTAAAGTTTGGTGTTTAATAGAATGCAGAGGATCTCTACTTTAGATCAGCAGGAGGACTTTTATTTTGACAACCAAGGATGTAAAGAACCTCCATGTTGTTTTTTTGCATGTTTCTAAAATTAAATATAAATATATATATATATTAAATATATATATATATATATATATATATATATATATATTTAATGTCTTATTTCAGAAGAAAATACAAAGAAAAGAAAATATGCTCACATTTTTCTTAGGCTTTATAACAAAACTGTGCCGCACTGACTCCATTTTGATTTTTCAGAGTAAAACTGTTCCTCCAGATGATGGCCGGTTGGTAGAGTACGAAAGCTTAAACCACAACCAGAATTTGGCTTTTGGGCTTGTGGCTGATCTGTATCTCCCAGCCTGCAGTAAACACATGGTCACCATGAAAGTACAGCTGGAACACACACACACACACACACACACCACAAAACCACTGTGCAGTACTCAGTATGTCAGTGAAGGTGATAAAAAGCCAGAGCATTTCAGTTTCCTCTCTGATTGAGTCACGCTGCTATGGAAAATGAATGGCTAATTAATTAAACCTTTTCAGATTAAACTTTGACAGGCTTTGACAGGCTTTGTTAATTAGTATTAGTAATTAGTAGTTTACAGTCACATCTTTTTGTGAAAGACTGTAATTTAAGTTTTTCTCCACATATAAGTGCTAAAAACATCAAAAGGAAACAGGAATAAAGCAATAATATAAACATCAATAACAGCAATAATATCAGGAATAATAACAATAAAAACAAGTGAAATATATTAGATAACAGGTAATAAAAGGTAGTGTTTAATATAACTTCATCTCGTCATCCTTGATAGTTTTGGAACTGTGTGTGATTGGCCCTGTAAGAGATTAGAAATGAACCAGTCTGTAATCGTCAGATTCAGATTCCTTCCAGCGCTTCAGTGAGCTGTTACAGCAGCGAGGGCCGTGCAGTAACGCAGCTAAAAGTCCACTGCCAGAGGACTGTAGGTCACCCGGTCTCACGTGTATCCAGTCAAGAGTCAGCTGATGACTTGAAAACCAATATCGGAGTCTTAAAATCTATTCTGAAACAACCATTGAATGCACGTAAACGTGTGTGCTGTTCTGCAGGGTTTGTCTTTCAGTAGCTGCCTCTGAGAGAAATAAAACACCTTGACAATACGCCTAAAATAAAAGTCTTGGTGATAGTTTTGGTGGTAGTTTCATTGTGGACTCAAAAATAAATAACAGAGAGAAACAGATATCAGATCAGATACTTGAACACCAGTTCAGTAAAGGGGCACCCGTCCATCCTGGCAGCAGTGAATCAGATTACCAAACATACTGATTGACTGCAGCGGTTGCAAGTGAACCTACAGCCATCTCTCCTAAACAAAGTTATCTCCACCCAAGTTCACGAAGAGGTCAGTGGTCACATCATCTCATCTAAGATCCCTCGTATACCGTACGACCCTGCGGGACGCTAATAAAGAAGCTTTCAAAGCATAAATTCCTGTCATAACAACAAATGTCGGAGGATACAGGGGGAGTACAGAAGACTGGTGCTGCCGTGCACTAACTGCGGCTTTCCTGCAATAAAAGGAAGCAATTATTTTCCGCCAAGGCTTTTCAAACAGCGAGACACAAACTTGTTTTCTGTTAAAAGTTCTTCCAAACCCACATGCAAACTGTCAAAGAATCAAGGTGGCGTGATTTGTTGTAAATGTATTCCACTTAGCTTTTGTTAATTATCACAAGTGTCATAACCATCAAAAGACAACAACAGACGACTTGGCACGTGCTAATGTTTGACACTTCTATCTTTATACCCTTTGTTCTGTCGCTCTTTCTTCCCTCCTTTGTTTATCACACATTATACCACACCTGCCTCAGATAATTATTCTTCCCTCTCGTTTATTTTGCTTCATCCTTGAATTTCTAAATGCAGACAGAATCTGTAAATTTGAAGATTTCTATTCCAACACTGCGTCGCCTCGTGTTGTTGAATCATAGACGTTTTCACAAATTCAGTCTTTACCATAAATTGTTCTGTTTTTCTACAAATGCTTTTTGCAAGAGTGGGTGGACTTTTCTATATATGAAACATCTCATCTGACATAATGAATGAATTTGTTATGTGTTTCAAAAGAATGGAAAAGTTCAGTCTTTTATGAGAGAAGCTGTTGAAATCAGAGGAGTAACGCTTTAATAATATAGAATTTGTTGTTTTTTACCTTTAAAGTTAAATCAGTTAAATGCCTACATAAATCAAGTCCCCCCCCCCCCAAAAAAAAAAGTTCAAAATATCTCCATCACATTATTGTTTTATTTTTTTTACATGATTTGACGTAAAAGTTAAGACAGTTCTGCAACTCCTTGATTTTTTGGTATTTTTTCAAAAAGAATATGATACTGTAAAGTCAAGAAATGCAGACAAATAAGAAAAAAACAGGTGGGTTTTCTCTGTTCCTGAATACTTTTGGGGAGATGAGGTAATCACTCAGACCACATTATATAACATCAGTTTAGTTTAGATTTGTCGTTTCTGCATAAACATAACTGAAGTGGAAAACAGACTCTAAATATTGGTGTACTTCAACAAAGAGAGAAACGCAGCAGCTGCGGCTGACCACTCGTGCTTTCCGAATGGGAAAAAAAATTAAAAAACAGGATTTCCATCCAGAAACAGTGACAGAGCTGATCAGTCTGGATGGACGATGGCGTTAGTGGTGATCACATTGTGCCTGGATGTTCTGCTCACCACCAAACCACCAGAGCTTCCACTGCAGCAGCAGTTCCTGTTATTTCCACACAATCCTGGAATATAACGTAAAATCTAATTTACTCCACATATAAAGTGTTATAATCTCACACTATAGAGACGGATGTAGGATTTAGTAGGCAATAGTTCATAAACCTGTGGCTACAGTGCAGTATTGATAAATATTTGCGTTTGATTGATACTAGCTGAGGTATCAGATGAGTGGGTTCACTGCGTCAGGACAACTCACACTGTCGCTAAGTCACATATTATTATTACAAGTAAAATAAGACAACATTAGAGATGCATCAGACTAACTTCACGTAGTTAACTCCAACCATCAATCATAGTAGAAAGTAACTTTTAGTCAAGTACTGATCTCAAGTACAATTTTTAGGTACTTGTACTTAAGTATGTCTTTTATTGCTAGTTTACACACACACACACACACACACACACACACATATTTATTTTTTACTCCACCTTATTTACCTGACAGCTTTAGTTAACTAGTTACAAATATGTATCATGTGATCTATAAATAAAATATTATGCAGTTTTATAGATTAAATTACCCAACAGCATATAAAGTAGCTCAACATGAAACCCACCTCGAGCAGCTGCATTAAAATGCCACTTACACATTAATGCATCAATAACAACCATCCAACATTATCTGTAAGAATAAAACAGTCATCAATTATGCATAATAACTGGTTCTTGTCTATCTTGATTATAATTCTGTACTTTTACTTGAGTAAACGTCTGCATGCAGGACGTTTTGCAAGGTGGTATTACTATTTTAAAACAAGTAAAGGGTCAGAGTACTTCTCTGCCACTGCCCATTTAGAGACAAATCTAGTTAGAGTGAGTCCGAGAATTATTTGCAAATATTCTTTGACCTGTGCCTGTAACGTCTCATTGTTCTTACCCGTGGAAACATAAAACCTACCAGTGATTTAGGAGCAGCGAGGATTAATCTGAGTCTCCCGAGGGAGCCAACATCACAGGGCTGCGCATAAACATTTTAGAGATTGACCTTTCACCTTTCAGGCATTAAAAGAAAAAAAAGAGTCTGGTGGGGTGGCGTGTCCAAAACCATTACAGATCACTCGTGATTTCCCTCAGACGTTCAGACAGGTAAATTGTGCGTGTGCGTGACCCGTTCTCTTGCAGAAAGCCACATTGTCGCTCCCCCTGAACCCAGAAGCTCCTCAAACTAACACAGGTACGCGTCTTTCCGACGGCTACATATCTATCCTGAAAAGCACACGAAATATGCCTGCATGCAAACACACACCTAAAAATACACTCACGGCTTGTCTGAGAGCCAGTCTCCGGCTGACAACATCAGTGCAACCTGATCTGGCTTAATAAAAGGCCCGTACCTGCATTTACTGCTCCGTTAAAACGCCCTCTTGTTGTTCTACCAATTCACCCCACTATAATTGCACCGAGGCTGCATATGGTCCTCATCTAGTGCCCAGCGCAAGATAAAAGCCAACAGGCTGCGAGTGTACGACGCAGGGGAGAAGTGTGTGTGTGTGTGTGTGTGTGTGTGTGTGTGTGTGTGTGTGTGTGTGTGTATGTAAGCATTTTAGGGCAAATTGGACTGAACATAACTTAGGGGATAGTTAGGAAAACTGCATGATGTCACCGTTATTACACTGTAAACGCAGTTGATTTGGCTTTGAGGATTTGCGGCATGCGGCGGCCTCAGACATGTGCGCTGAGGCTGGTTCACAGATCCCACCTCCACATCCAGGCTTTGAACTCTTTTACTGAGAATCAAAGTGAAGTATTAACACATCAGGACAAATTAGTCCCCTAATTAGTCACTTACTGTGTGTTTTATTACTCTTCCAGGAATATTTTGCACAGTTGTGCTGTAAATAAGATAAGAAAAGGCTCCAGAGTAACTACATTAAACTCCTCCAGTGGTTTGTAAAGGATAGTAGGTCACTTAACTTCTTGGCTTACACAACTGTAACACCTATAGTCATTAGAAAGATAGGGCTCATTATATTTTCTAAATGATGAACTTAAGGCGATGACTTTGGCAAGAAACTAAATAAACCAAATAAACAGCTCAATAATGGATTAAGACTGACAGGAGATTGGCTTGTGGACAACCTCACAGTGCTTCCTTCGTGCTAATGCCAGTGCTTTTGCCTGCTCTGCCCAGTCAGGTTTATGAAAGTCAGCCGGATTAGAGCCCAGCTGGGGCTCAGTAAACCAACACTCGGCCCTCGGACTCACACCACCATACATGACTTCCCAAACAAATCTCGACGTCCACCCCGCCCTCCTTTATTCTGGGCTCCTCCATCGTTCTCCCCTCGCTGTTTTTCCTCTTCGCTGACACGGCCTTGCACTGCAACTCACACACTACTCTCCAAACACACACACACACACACACTCTGCTGCAAATTAAAATACCAAGGCTTATTGAGCAATACTCTTCTAATGGTTTCATCCACCAATGGTTTTATCTTTGCACACATAAACACACATGCAGCCTCTCAGCTCCAACCAGAAAGAGCTGCTCTCCTCTCTTCTTACGTAAGCTGGCAGAAAATCTCCTAAATCCCTCTCTTTTGCCGTTGTTGTGTTGCGTCTCGGCTGGTGCTCGCTCTCGAAGAGCATCTGAGACCAGGGCAATTAGAACCTGAGCAGGGCCTTTGGGCATCAGACCATTTAGCATAGAGGCTAATAAGGCTGGCTAGCGGGAAAAAAAATCCAGAGCTATTGGCACTGCAGCACTGTTCGGTATTGAAGGTGATTTGACGGCAGTGAATCGTATCAAAGGGCTTCAAGATGTCTGATTCTCCCAGTGAGAGCTCACATTTGGACTGTTTTTCTGCAGTGAATGTGAGTAATTCTATCTCCCAGGACTCGCAAACACTCATCTGCTCCCGTTTTTCCTAAATATTTTTTACAAAGTACAATGTTTCAAGACCAAATTGGCTCCTCCTCGGATACAGAGGGATTTGTAGAAGGGATAGCTATAGAACCAGCTGTAGAAATAAATGCTACATAAGGACATAACCTGCTCTGTCATGTAGTAAACTTGGCCATTAATGTGAAATGTTTATAGAGGAAAATGAATTTAGATACTCATGTTGAAAAAATACCGATAAAATCCAGACTGCTACCACAGCAATGTGGTACAGAGTGAGCTATGTTCTGAAGAGATGTTTAAAATTTAAATGTGAAGACAAATCTGTACTTTTATTGAATGTTTACTTCACGTCAGAACACTTTGACAGGTGCGTAAGTACACAAACTCATCAGATGATCAGAGGGAAACAGTTAGGAGAAAGCAGAGTGTTACAAGAGATCCAGAGACAATGTGTGCGCAAGAGACAATGAGAGGAAAGGTCCCAAGGAAAAGGAGAGGGAGAGAAGGGGTGAACAAGGCTGGAGAAAAGCAAGAAAGAGAAAAAGAAAGAGCAATGGAAGGTTGCTGCTAATTCTTCCATATCTAAGCCTCTTTGCAGAAACTCCCTTTGTCTTCCAAGTCCCAGTCATTAGAGCCTAATCCTATCAACCAGGGGCTAATCTGAGGGCAGAGGGTTCAGCCCCCTCAGCTACACAGGCCAACACACACACACACACACACACACAGGTGTAAAATGTAAAAAACACAAACGCTTTAAGATTTACACATGGAAACGCACAAACGTTTAAACATGCGCACGCACACACAGTTGCAGATAAAGGCACACGAAGATAATGAGAAGCCCATTTTTGTTCAACTAATTAAATCTGAAGTATTATACAAAATCAATAATTCCCCTACAAAAAGTACACTTCCAGCCCTAACTTTGTGATACTTTACGCCTGGGTGGAGCAGAGGCCTGTGTGTGTGTGTGTGTGTGTGTGTGATGGGAGGAGGTGGGGGGGGCATCAGCTTCCCACACATTCCAGCAGAGCCTCTCCACCTGCCATCATCATTCTCCTCTTTATTTCAGCGCTGACTATGCCCAAGATTAGTTATTGATCAGCGGGGATATAAATTATTCTAAAGTGAAAGCCCAACAACACAGTCATTATGGATCGACTATTGACCACCTCCGATATATCATTCCATTTCCACCGCACTGCACCCCTGCCACCGGCCGGAGAAATGCTCAAATAATGAGATAGGGGATTTTTATGACTCGGGCACACTCTGCTTGACCTTTCGTGCGAAAGTAGATGGATGATATCAGCATCGGGTTCTCCAATGCGATGCCATTTGGAGAGTTTGGCCAGAATGATAACTGGAAAATTAAGATGGAGAAAGGGTTTGATGGAGATGAATTGCCTGAGCATGACAGGTAGCCTGAAGTTACTTCTCAGAGCTCAAATATGAAGAGTTTGTTACAAAATTAACTTTTAGCTTTGTGGAAACAGCTGGCCCGAGGCTTTGTCTTATGAAATAAATGAGAGCAGAAAATGAACAAATTCAAATCAGTCTTAGCGTAAAACAATTCTATGAAATCTTATGAAAAGGAATAAGATGAAGAATTTTTTTTAATGGTCTTCTGTGTCTAATTCCACTAAAACAAAAGTGTACTCACAAAGATGAAAGGGCAATATGTTCATATTTGGTGGAAGGTAATTATTATTTTAATCATTGATTCATCGATTAGTCGATCATTTTTTCAGCAAAATGTCATAAATTAGTAAAAAAATTCTACACATTACATTTTTGCAGAGCTTCCAATTATGTATTCAAATTGCTTGTTTCATCAGGCAAACGGTCCATTACCCAAAGATATTTAATTTCTAAGGATGTAAAACAGAGAACCTGCAAATATTTGACATTTCTGGTTGATAAATGACGAAGATTGGGGTTTGGGTTCAAAGATCCAACGTTTTGTTGACCCATTCATCCACCTCGACTTCGGTCCTCTGCAGAATTTGTCGTTCTATTATAACGTCACCTGACTTCCTGCTTTGCTCCCAACTGACTTCGTCACTTGAGCGTAAACATACATCGGTTTAGTTTTGCTGAAACGACCAGTGCTGTAGTTTTTGGTCTCTCGTTAGCTGTTGTGTCAGACAGTAGTTTTGTTGTGAGAGCACTTTGTGAGCCGCCTCTCGCCTCCCTGTGGCTTCGTGGTTCAATCACAGTTTTGTTTTGTTGTTGCTTTGTGCGGAGTTGTGAGCAGGCGGAGAAGGGGCTGGCACAAATGGGGGGTTTTATCCACGGAGGTGTCAGAGAGTTTAGCAAAGTGTAAAATACTTAAAGCATCGGGGCAACACAATCCCCTGCTGGTCACAGTATAAATCACCATATATTCTTATTGGCCTAAGCCCTTGTTATGAGTAAATACATCCACAGGCAAGGGAGGCTGGCAAGGTTCACGGGAGATTCATCCAGCAATAGCGGAGGGAAAGTCACTGTGTGTGTGTGTGTGTGTGTGTGTGTGTGTGTGTGTGTGTGTGTGTGTGTGTGTGTCTGTGCGTGCATGCGTGTGTGTGTGTGTGTGTGCACTACATACCGCTTAGGAAGGCTAAGGAGAGGATAAGGAGATCAGCAGAGGGGGAATATCACGCCTCTTAAGCATGTATACACTTTCTAACTTTTACTTTTTCACCCAAAACCTAAATAAATCCCCACTCATCTAAGCATGATAGACTCCCCTCACCCCTCCGTAGATTCCCTCTAAATAATCAAACCTCCCTTATTTATAGACTTTAGCAAGGCCATAATACTCTCAGCCTGACAAATTTCAAAGAAACCCAAATATACAGTATGAAACGACTGCGTCTTCCCAATCAGAGATGCTTGTTTACAACATTTCTAACTCACTGTGTTGGAAAAGCTCTGTGTATATTAACCAAAACCGCACAACATCAAGTCATTTTCCATCCCGGGGCCAAACTATTTATTGCTTTCAGTTCCGTGTCTATTTAATAGACGAACTGGGTTAACGGACAGAAGAGGGGGAGGAGGGGAGGGGAGGAAGAGCGAGAGAGAGAGAGAGAGAAAAACAGTTTCATATTTCTGTAAGCCTCAAACTTTTGGCAAACAGAAGAAAAGAGAACTTGGCCCTAATTCCATCTCACGCTGGCGTTTGTGCATTCTAAGTTCTCGGGGGCTGCTCTGGCGGAGGGCCTGAGCCCGTAAATTGGATATTAGGGGGCGATATAAAGGAGCCTGTGTGTGCTCCCGTCCCGGGGAATTATTGCCTCCAATATCCCTGCGTATGCGTCTAGGGCTTCCGAAGCCAGGCCAGATAGATCCTCATCTCGTAAGGGGGCCAAGACTATATCCATCGCTCCTTAACTTTTATGAAGCTCCCAAGCTCTACAATGGGATTTGCCAGGGTGTCTTTTCCCCTTATCCAAGCGGGGGGGGGGGGGGGGGGGCAAAAAAAAAAAATACGCGAAATTTTGGGGCACCAAAGCACCACC
>JAVQJL010094358.1:0-16851 GCA_036024295.1 Nannoperca obscura
ACCGGGGGCCGTCCTTCATGTCAGTCAATAAAGAGCTGCTGTATAATAATATTCATTATAATAATTCAGCTTCTGCGGCAGCGAAGCGCTGGAGGGCGTCTCTGAGAAGACAGAGAGGCATGTTGCATAATGACGTCCAACAGTGTTGTGCTTATCGAGGAAGCTAAAGAAGAAGGGGAGCGCTGACCTGCAGTCAGGCTGTACCCTGCTGATGAAAACCACTCGTTACTGGGACTTCAGAGAGGAAATCTCTTCTTCTTCTCTTCTCCTCTTCTCCTTTTCTTCTTCTTCTTCTCTCCTTCTCTTCTTCACCTCTTCTTCTCTTCTCCTTCTCTTCTTCTTCTCTTCTTCTTCTCTTCTCCTCCTCTTCTTCTCTTCTTCTCCTCTTCTTCTTCTCTTCTTCTCCTATTCTTCTTCTCCTCTTCTCCTCTTCTTCTCCTCTTCTTCTTCTCCTCTCCTCTTCTTCTCCTCTTCTCCTTTTCTTCTTCTTCTTCTCTCCTTCTCTTCTTCTCCTCTTCTTCTCTTCTTCTCCTCTTCTTCTCTTCTTCTTCTCCTCTTCTTCTCTTCTTCTACTCCTCTTCTTCTCCTATTCTTCTCTTCTTCTTCTTCTCCTCTTCTTCTTCTCTTCTCTTCTTCTCCTCTTCTTCTCCTCTTCTTCTTCTCTTCTTCTTGTCTCCTTCTCTTCTTCTCCTCCTCTTCTTTTCCTCGTCTTCTTCTCTTCTCCTCCTCTTCTTCTTCTCTTCTCTTCTCCTCTTTTTCTCTTCTCCTCTTCTTCTCCTCTTCTTCTCCTCTTCTTCTCCTTCTTCTTCTCTTCTTCTCCTCTTTTTCTCTTCTCCTCTTCTTCTCCTCCTCTTCTTCTCTTCTTCTTCTCCTCGTGCACATTCACACACGAGTAACGAGGCAGCTGTGGTCACACAAACGAGCGCTCCTTGCCTCAGCACTAAATGGTGTGGGTTGATCCGGTCTGACGGCAGCAGGGATATTGGTATTAATTGCATGCCAAGACAGCCCCCCCCCCCCCCCCCACACACACACACACCCACCCTCATCATGTGACCCAGTTGGCTTAATCCCAGTCATGTGACCTGTTTGTCATGTTTACCCCACACCAACAGATTGTGAGAAGACCCTGAAGGTGTGACTTCATGGTTAGTGGTTGGGACACACTGCCCTCTACAGGCTGTTTATTACATAACGTAAACATTTAATGGCATTAATAATGAGCTGATGTAGAATGACTTCTACCCAGAAACAACAAATCAGGTTCTGTTTCGTATCTTTAACTGCAGTGAATCGGACCACACAATAAAACCTGTGAAGCGATGGAGGAGTTTCAGTTTAGTTCTCGCACACAGACCTCGCTGCAGGACATCTGGGTTAGTATCAGGCACATGTATCCGGTCTCTGTACCAGGGCCGTGATGACATCCTGCTCTTGGCTGAAAACAATGACTCTGAGTAGGTGTCATTAGCAATCCTTTTATTTAAAGGTGGCGTGAGGACGTTTTGTCTCCCCCTTCTGGCAGTGAGAGTAATTACACAAACACTGTCGATACAATTTCCTTAAAAACTCCTTTCATGGAAACACGGCTTGTGAGCAACACCCTTCACATACAAGTCACTTAATAAATTATTAATTTAAAAATAGGAATTGGAGCAGCTTTAAGTTGAAACATGAAGTCTGAAGTGAAGTTTGTGCGAGAAATAAAGAGGTAACTTTGTTCCAGAGCAGAGACAGCTGTGAGTGGATTTTACTTCCACTGGACATATTTACACCCGGTCCACCATGTGATGCCTGAACCACTGTACCGAACCGGATCCGGCCACAATGCCTTGGATTTACATGTGAACTGAAATGATATCATTCTGAAGTGAAGGCCTTTATTTGTGATGTAGATGATGAAAAAAAAATCAACAACCGTGTGCATTATTTTTTTGTTTGTATCCCGTGTCTTTGCTCACGTTTTGACCTTAATGTTGTGTGAAACCTCACGCCTCCATTACGCTGTCACATCTCCTGTCGCCTCTGTCCATCCCATCATTCAGCATTTACTCTCCACACAAAGCTAGACAGGAGGTGCAATGATTTCTGCAGTGTTGGTTCTCACACACACACACACATTCAGACTGTAGACATTTTTAAAAACAGGTCAAGTGTGAGAATACTTGATGGGTCCGACGCGCTCGGACCAGAAGCCTGAAAGCAATAAGTGTTGATCTGTGACGGTGACGCAGCTCTGCCGCCTCAGAGCTGAATAAAGTGCAATATGAAATAATGAGCCTGTGTCATCTGTTGTGTCTGGACATCCACATTCACCAGATCACTACCTCCTGATGCAGCAGAGGGCTTCAGTCCAGTGGAACATAAAATCAGCACGATGGTTTAAACTCTGGAGTCCCGGAGGCCAAATCACGGACTGTAAAGATCCATCCAGTCAAGTTCTCTAGTGCGGCTCAATGGGCTCGTTTCTCCCATGATGAGCCCGTCACACTCAAAAACTACCAAAGGTGGGATTTATTTCAAGAGAGGTTCAAGACTCCACCTCTAGTGTCCGAGGTGACGTCGGTAGATCTCCCGTTTTGTCCAACCAGCAGATCCAAAGCTCAGCTTAACATTTACTCTGTGAGGCAGAGAAAAGCTGCAAATTCCCACAAAATCTGTGGTGTTTTAACTGAAGTCGTGCAATCAAAATACTTCATTTAGAGTTCATATGTATTAACAGCTACTTAAAGAATCCATCCTTAAGTTCTTATTATGCAGAGTATAATACAGCTTATTGATGCTTCAACCTGCGAGCAGCATTTTTAATGTTGTTCACCTCTGATGACTCGGCTTCACAGCAAACAGTAAGTATGTTTACACATTCATGCATCAGTAATAACAAATTTATAATATAAAGTATATATAAAGTACTGATACTACTGATTATACTTCTGTACTTATACACAAATGGGGTTTTCAATGCAGGACTTGTACTTGTAATATATATGTGTGTGTGTGTGTGTAGGATTTCAAACTTTTGTAGTTCTACGTTTTCCACCAGTGAATCTTTGAATATTAGAAGAATAGAAGTAAAAAGAAGCATGAAACAGAAATTCTCTACTCTACTTAAATACATATCTGTAGTATCGTACTATTTACTACTTACAATGCAGCGCTGAATGCATGTTCTTCATATAAAACAGCAGAACTGTTGTATTTCTGTACAACATCCACCTGTTCCCTGCAGACAAATAAAACCTGCACACAGTGAAATGTGTCACTTTTACACTTTATTGTTTAAACTTGTTACAAAAAAGTGTTTGCTGGAAACATTCTTTGCTTTCGCCTTTACAAGCACAAGGAGGAGGAGCAGCAGGAGGAGGAGGAGCAGGAGGAGGAGGAGGAGCAGGAGGAGGAGGAGGAGGAGGGGAGGACGGATTGTTGAGACACAGCCCTTACACACCATGAAGATACACACAAGTGAAGGAGGGGCGAGACCTTAAATCCACAACACTTTAACTCATGAGGTATCCTCAGAAGACCTTAGCTGTGTGTGTGTGTGTGTGTGTGTGTGTGTGACACTGGTCATTGTTTTTCTCCCTGAGGCGAGTTAGTGTGTGTTGCAGTCCGAGCCCTGGGGTGATGAAATGAAATCTACTGCGTGGACACATACAATCATCATAAACACATAAATTACACACTCACTCTCTCTCACACACACACACACACACACGCGGCAGATACCTGCAGAAGCTCTTGTGTGCACGGAGGAACACGTGGGCAGGTTTTAGAAGTGACTGATCAGTGAAGCTGCTTCGCTGTTGGGAAGTTTTCTACAGTTGGAGCGCGTCTCAAGTCGTTCTGTAGCTGCACGAGTAAAAAAGTGTGTGTGTGTGTGTGTGCGTGCGTGTGTTGTAGAGGTAGGGTGAGGGGTCGTGTTGGTGTTTGAAACAGTAGTTAACATAACAATCGAAACACAAGCTCCGTTTAGTAGCTCTGTTCCCGAGCTTTCGACCGCATCCCATGAGCTTCGTCAGCAGCTTGTGATGCTTGGATGTTTACTGACTCCATTATTTGGAGATGTCTGGAGGGTTTGGTCACAGCTGGAAGTGCAAAGACATGGATTTTTAAGGGGGACATATCCAATTTAAGTGATTGACTAATATTGCGATCAAGGTACAAGTTGTGATCATTTTCTGTAAATGAAACTTGTTTGAAAAACAAAGTAATGCAGTTGCTTGTTATCTGTTGGTGTCCGCTGTCGTTACAGCTGGTAAATCTTACTTAACTACTAAAGTTATAATTAAACTCTAGTCTGGCGCTCTCTGGTGGCTTTGACCGTGAACTGCATCGTGTCTGGTCGGCATGTGGTTCCCCAACACGACATCTTTTAAGGCATAAAATGCCCCAAAAATATAATTCAAAATAAACATATGAAATCATAGTTCTTGTGATCAACAAAATGTCTCTCTTTCAAATAGCAATTGTGATATAAAACTGTTAATCATCAATCCATCAAGCCCTAATGTCGGCAAGAATCGTCAACTTTCTCTAGAAAATGAGACATCGTTTACGTGGAAGTAGATTTTTCAGAGGATTTAAATAAGAAGCAGCTGCACGCAGAGACTTTATAAACCAGCTTAATAACCAGGCGTGTTGTTGTTCGTGTTTGATTAGACTGCAGGTCTCTTTGACCAGATTGATCACAGATTACGCGTTGAGCGCGTGTCAGTACAGCTGGTGACGTAAACGTCACTTAAACCGTGGAGCCCGTTACACTTTGTACTCGCACTGAACGCAGTTTGGAAAGCACCAATCAACATGAAGCCCTGATGAGTACACGCACACGCACACACACACGCACACACACACACACACACACACACACACACAGGATATTGCAGCTTGAAGCCATCGTCTTTTTCTTGAACGTGTTTTGTTGCTCGGATGGGCGGGACTTCCTGCACTGTCAACAGCCTCAAGTGTCCCTCGTCACTCATTAGTCGACCAGTATTTCAAATGGTGCTTTTCAAAATAAAATCCCAACAGGACGCACGTTACTCGCGGGCAACGGCAGCATCTTGCAATACTGGCAGGACTGACAGCTTCCATTTGATTTAAATGTCAGGCTGTTGTTGCAAGATGCCGACAAAGTTATTCATCTTTATTTCCCAGCTTGATGCAAAAGGTAATACTGATCAGAAGGCTGTAGCTGGCTGTGCAGGTAAGCCCCGAACATCCCAGCAGCAACATCATTTGATAACTTTTGTACCACGTTTCTGTTTCCACTTGTAATATACTACATGTATGTGACCAGGTGTGTGTGTGTGTGTGTGTGTGAGAGAGACATTAGCTACATAGCTGCGGTATCGTGGCTGACCTGTGATCAAAGATTCACTCGCCCACAGAAAAACAAGTCACTCGGACGTTAAAGGGAGGGAGCGGTGTCCAAGAAGACTCAGTTTCCCATAATGCTCTGGGAGGTTTGCGTTCCAAATCTATTGCTTTGAATGTGAAAAGGCCTCGGTGACGCCCAACGAGAGGGAGGCGTGCCTGAAGGGGTTAACACAGAGTGAGAGGGAGGGCGGGGTGAATAAATACCACACACACATCTGAGAGGTGCACGTGGGGAAAAGACCTCAGGTCAGTGATCACACACACAACTTTCTATCTCATTAACTATATACTGTGTTTTCAAAGTAAAATGTTAAATAGTGCTGAAGTTATGGGACAGATGAAGGATGAAGCGATGGTTCCCGGGCCATAAATAAACGTCTTTGTTGAAGTGAGCTGTACGAGAGGTGCACAGATGGATATTGCAACAATAAACAGGATAAAAAGCGCATGTTTGCACTGCGGGATCGTAGTCACTTAGAAAATACTGTTGTTGAAAGTTCGTTTTGTCCCGAGAAACAAACGAAACGTTTACCCAGCAGTGTTTGTTTGGTTTTTGTGTCTCTGGTTTCACATGAAAATATAGAAATCTTTGTCGTCATTCATGAAAAAGCAATACAAAGGTCACTTAAATATGAGAAAGAGACAAAAAGTTTCTATCTTAACTGCAGAGGAAAGAAAACCAGGCAGGGCTCAGCTCCCCCGCTCTGCCTCGCCTCAAAGGATGCTGGGAAGTGTCCCCCGCTAGTCGAGGGGCCCCTGGAAGATGAGTCTGACGTAGCCCTGCTCGCCGGTCAGCTGCTGGGCACAGAAGGGGCACGCGGCGTGGAAGGTGTGCGTGCCGTGCGGCAGCGGGATCTGGCTCCAGAAGGCCGCCGTCTTCTCGGAACAAACGTGGCCGCAGGGGTTGAAGGCGTGAGTGGGCGGGGCGGCGTCCACGTAGAAGCCCGCCTCGCAGCCCAGCCACAGCGGCACGTACGGCCCCTTGGCTCGGCACATGGGACACTCCCTGTGCCGGCCCTCGCGCTCCTCGCGGTGGTTGCCCCAGTTGTGGTAGCCGTGCACGTGGCCGCACTGGAGGTAGACCCAGGGCTGCTTCTCGTCCGGCGTGTCCTTGCGACGCATGGAGGGGAAGGCCAGCGTGTTGAAGCCCACGGGGCACTGCGGGCGGGCGGCGTTGATCTCCTGCCGCAGCGCCTCCAGGTGTTTGAGGGTGGGGGTGCGCGCCAGGCCTTCAGCCGTGCGCCAAAGCAGAGTCGCACCGCAAAGGTCGATGAGAGAACCGTCCACCAGCTCCTGGCTCTCCGCCTCCACCTGGAACAGAGACACGGGTTACAGGGACCGGCTGCTACAGGTCTCACTCTGAACCTTTCTCAGAGTGGAGAGTTTTCAGACCTACTTCAGGCTTTATTTTGCTCCACCAAGACATCGATTGTATTTATTCTCAACCCATCTACAGTAACAGCTGATGAGACATTTCCTTCGGCCCTGGAGCAAAAAATAACCATAAACGTTCACTGACTCTCAGTTTATGTAAACTTTAAAAAAAGCCCCAAATCTTCATGTCAGAATGACCTAAAACATGATTTTTCATTTATTGTAGAGCTTTTCAATTATTCCCTCTAGTTTCTTTTAATACTTATATTGTCCTGAGTCCTAATCTCTCATCCAATGCATGCTGGGATATGCTCCAACCCTATAGGATTAGCAGTTTAGAGAATAGATGGGAGATTGAAGCACTGTAGTAACTATCAGAGCACAGTAGGAGGCAGTGTAACGCAGGTGTTTCCATTTCTCCCCCAGACAGATGTGTGATTGAGGGAGGAGGCAGGGGACTGACAGCTGGAGGGGGGGGGTAAACAGAAGACAAAAACCCGAGGGTGAAGAAGAGAGAAGGAGCGAGCAGGATGGGAGGGAGGGAGAAAACCCAATCTGCCCAGTAAATCCAGTGTTACTGCTGCTCAGCTGGAGCGGGGAAGAGTTCAGCGTTTAGGGTCACCAGCCTGCTCCTGTTGTCATCAATCAACCGCCACATCAACAAGACAATATGAAAAAGTGTTCGTCTAACCAATAAACAAGCACACTCGAGTTTAATGATCCGAGTGCTCTGGCTCCGTTCAGCCCGTGTAAACATCCAGACACACAGTTATAATTTAATTACACAGAAGCGACTCGTTAATCAGCACAAAGGCCTTTATTAAACACGGCAGGAGCTCCGACACTGTACTCTGCTCATTTATTATACTTCTGCTTATGCTGGCTTCAACCTTGTGTCCAACAACTGCAGGGCAACCAGGCCGTTTCTTCTCTCAGCAGGTGTCATGTCTTTCTAATGATGGATATTTTTTGAAAACTACCAAAGAACCGGCTCTGGAGGAACCGGAGGGGCGTGTCTGTGTTTGATCAGCCCTTTTTTTTCTTATCCCACTTGTGCATTGTCTTATGTTATTGTATTTTTATTTAATTTGATTATATGCACAAATAAAGAACTAAAAAGGACCACAGCAGCATCTACACAGGGAAGTTTGCAGGAACATTTGCATGCTGCCTGCAGACTGACGTTAGCGGTGCACTTTCCCCGGGTGAATGTTTGTGTTTGTGTGTTTGGCCGCTCGCTCAACAAGCTCAGGTGCAGGACAAGATGTGTGTTCATGTTAGTGAGTTAGATGAGAAGCACTTCAGCAGGAAAGCTGTGGCTCTTGTGTTGTGAAGCAGGCTGCTGTGTGGCTGGTAATCATTGGGACAGTCTGCCTATTGATTGGTGATATGTAAACACGTTCTTCATCTACGTAGACAGAACTGTATAATGATAAATGGGACGATCATGAAACAAACAAAAACAACACGTTGATAATTGATTGGCTCCAGCAGACAAAACATGCAACTTCATTAAGAGTTGGATTTAGGTGTGAACTCATCTGCATGTCAGTGAGTGCAGACTAGATTCTGGTTTGTAAGTATACGTGGTTTCTATTAGAGGTTAGCTCTCTGGCAAAGTGCAGGTGGAGATAAGAGAGAGACGTGACAACAGGTGGGACACCACGTAAAGAGACGGATTCATGTTGAAACCATAGACGTGCTGTCTGTGTGCTTCGTGCTGGATGATGGCGAGAGGAGAGGATTGGAGGAGAGAAAGCAAAGACGTCATTAAACCGACCACCAACAACCTACATCCGCCAGAGAAACGCCACAGGTGGCCACGCTGACGGGACAGCGGGCGGGTTATGATTGGCCGAGGGGGCTCTGGCGTCGGCTGGAGGATCCCCTTACAAGGTCCCGTTACACACGGCTGCCGGATCAGTTACCGTGGAAACGGCATCCCGGTAACCTCCTGGTGATGTTAAGATCTGACTGACTGAGGGAATGGATGAGAAGGCAGGGAGGGAGGGATGATGGACCATAAATCTTTTCTGATAACATGAGAAATAAGGTCATCCACTTGACACTTTGTCCACGATGACAAGCTGCTTCTGTCAGTCTGTACTGACGTCCACTGACAGACAGTCTAATGTAATGACTGCCCCCAGGTGGCCACAGAAGTCTGTTATTTAGTTTGGACTGTGTTGTGGTAAGTGAGGTCGTCATCATCATGTGGTCTTGTGAACACACCCCGCCCGTGAAAGACAAAGCTCACCATCTTTCCCCGCTGCTGCGCTGAGCGGGTCTCCCGCAGGGTGAAGACGTTGCCGCAGACTGAGATCTCCCTCCAGACGCCTGGTTTGGAGTCCTGGGTGAAGCCGTTTCGAGGGTGCATCACCAGCACGCCGTTGGTGGTCAGCCCGTCCATTTGACCATCAGACGTCTTCCACTTAGCAGCCTTTTCCTGAGGACCACCGAGACACGGGAAGGTGTGATCAGGACGGGAAGGAGTGATACTAGTCATGTATATTGTTATTTAGATTCAGACTCTCGCAGCACCCAACTACAAACATCTGAACTCCACAGGGTGCGAAGCACATTAAAGGAAGGAAAGGGCGCAATGGAAAAAATCACTGTTCATTCTTCACTTGTTTAGCAGCAGCATGTTGTTCTACACACTGAAGGCTGATGCCACAACATCCCTATGATAAAATGATGATGAGGTTGTACAGGAACAGTTTAATCTGTCATATTATCGCAACTCAAGACAAGCTGTATGACTCTTGTTCCCTCTCTTTCTGTCACATTTCCTTGTGGTTCTTTGGTGCTTTCTGCCTTTTCCTCTCTCACACTTGCCCACACGTGTCTGAAGCACCAGACGAAACACAGCTCACCCCTAGGAAGATGTTCTTGGAGGAGTCGAAGCCTGCGGCGTAGATGCGTGCGGTGTAAGGCGGCGTGCGCTGGCACTTGATGCGGCAGGCGAAGCGGGAGATGGTGCTCTGGACCGACTGGGTGTCTGCGTTACTCTGGCTGCCCGCCACCGTGTCCGTCACTACAAAGTCTATGGGGCTCTCCGTCGATCGCCCGATCTGGTGGAGAGAGATGGAAATGTGTTCTAACACGTTTCAGACAAGATGTCAAGATTAGTCAACAAAGCGTTCCAGCTATGAGATCATAAAATCATCTATTCCCTCTGGGGAAGCTAGCTGGAAAAGAGAACAACAGGAAGACAGAGACAAAAGTAATTAAAGATAATAAATGCAGAATATGCACAACATGCACAACCCATTAAAATGAAAGAGATTGATGGATAATGACAAAGATACAGCAAGAAACATTCTTTATATAAGATGTTCTGCTTTCTTCTTTTTTAAACGTGGAGAAAAGTCTTCAGCTGGTTCACATGCATTACTAACTTCCCCAAAAACGGCGTAATAACCTTGAGGACATTCTGTGCTATGATGATGGGTCCTTTGCTGCCTCCCGACAGCTCCCTGCATCACCACTGTACCATAATCAGTGTATAGCACGGCCTCCCAGAGTGTTAACGTATAATCAAGCAGAGAACAGGACGACTTTGGAGAAACGTTTTCAAGACTGCTGCGTGAACAACGTTTATAATCCGGGGACAAAACATTTGATCTGTGGAGAGTGCATCGTTGATATTACATGTTGTTTTATACACAACGAAATCAGTACACGTCCCATCTGCTGCATGAATATCATGTGATATGATTGAAAGCTCAAACAGCTACTAAAGGGACACTGTGGTGGTTTTCTAAACTGCTATTTCAAAGGCAGATTTTTGCGTCTTTGTGTTTGTGTCCATGTGGATGAGACCAACACCAGCAATCAGTGACATAACGTGCAGGAAATCATACTTTTATTACGTTTAAAATAACTGACTTAATTATGTTGCAAGATATTTTTATACAGACGATAAGATGCATGTTTGCACCTCTGTTTGAGTTAAAGAAAATGCATTGTTCTGCAACATACTGTATGTCAAGCATACTATATTAATTTGAATATCCTAACATTGCTGATACTTAAATAATGAATGATTAACAATAAAACTTTTCAGGTTTTCAAAGTGTGACACGGTGGGACCCCCTGTTCCAGTTTTGGAACCATAGTTCCCACAATTTGTTGACAGGAAGTGTAACGTTGTTGGCAGTATTTTTTTACATTTTGGCAAAGCGGCACCATTAAAAGTATGCAGAATTAGCTCTTTGCACTTCCTTTTTGCAATTCATCCATGGCTGTACAGACAACCATCGCGTGGTTGGAGTTCCAAAATTGGAGTTTTCCAATGATTCGTGGATATTTATTTGTGAAGGACATTAACAACATTTCATTGTTCACAGACATGCTCCTGTACCTTTCACCTCACAGTCTGCCGCGTGTCTCTCCCTCTTTGTCCCATTTCAATTATGTCACATCCCCCTGGAAAGGCAGGTTGAAAACCCTCTGCTCTAACACAATCGATAGTCCAGCACCATTACTAACCCCTATTTAAGCTGTACGGGTGAATGCAGCACTGCAGTGGAAAAAATACAGACAGTAATTGGTTGTAAAACTCTGGTCCTGGTAGTAAAAGTTACCTGGAACATGTCTGTATTGCTGTCATGGGTGTACTCCACCACCACCGTCTGGGCTCGAGACAGAGTGTAAGAGATGCTGTGCTGGTCTTTGTTGCTTATGGCCTGATGGGACAGAAGGAAGAGAGGACAGGTGAATACAGATGAGACAAAAGTGAAGACCACATGCTTTACAGCAAAACCACGTCTGACATCTGCTCCCCGATCCCTACAGAGAACAGTAGATACACATAGGAAGGGTGGGGGTGGGTGAAGAGTTCAGACACTAGCTCACTAACTCAGCCTCAACATCACGTCGGTCAATCAGGACCACCCAAAAGGACAGAAAGTCAATCACTCTTCCAGACTATTCACATGTGTGTGTGTGTGTGTGTGTGTGTGTGTACAAGTACAAAAGTGTGTGTCCAAAGAGAATCCATGAAGTGCAGATGTTAAACCAAAAAAAGCAAAAGGTCGGGGGATTTCTGGGCGGCATTATATCTGATGATGGAAACACACACGGACATGTGCTCAGAAACCGCTTGGTTACCTTCCGCTGCACCGTTAACAACCGTCAGCTTGTTCCTGTTAAACACTGTGTAAAAACCATTGTTTAAATCCCCTTTAGAGCTCGGCCGAGACTTGTACCTGCTTGTTTTTCTTTTTTTTCTTCTACCTTTGCTGAAATCTTTCCTTTTCCTGTGGTGTCGGTGGGGTGTGTGTGTGTGTGTGTGTGTGTGTGTGTGTGTGTGTGTGTGTGTGTGTGTGTGTGAGATACTTTAATATCACAGAGGAAAAAAAAGCAAACAGAATTTCACAAAAGCCTTTGGTGGAGCAGCTAAAGCCACATCCACCGAACTGGGTGTGTTTTTTTTTATATTGTCAGACAAACTAAACCCTACACCTACAAAGACAACTTTTTTTTAAGAGAGAGAAAAAAGTGTTATTTTCTAACTCATACATTTATATTTTCTTTATCATTCTGTACGTTTCTTATGTTTCATGAACATTTAACCATGAAACCCACGACAACTTTCAGTTCAAGAAGAAAAGGACTGAAACTGCTGATGTGTAGGGTTTCGATGACTGCAGTTTTGTGATCCCTGTGATGACTTAATGATACTGCATTGTGTGTTCCTGTTTGTTTCTGTTTCTGCGCGTGTGTGTTTGTGTGTGTGTGTGTGTGTGTGTGTGTGTGTGTGTGTGTTTCACCTTGGCTGCCTGTGGAGAGCAGGCGACGTGAACTGTGCTGGGTTTCACGCCATTTGCCTTCGGTCTCTTACAAAGTGCAAAACGGCTTTTACGCCGGCCTCGGTCTCCGTTGGGCAGAGAGCCATTGTACCTGCACGCGCGCACACACACACACACACACACACACACACACACACACACACACACACACACACACACAACAATAGGGCATTATTGCCTGAGCAGCAGCTGTATAATACACTAGAAAAACATCGTCACTGTGGAAAATGCTTGGTACACTCCCCCATGACCCGTTGACACAAGCACACACACACACACACACACACACACACAAATAGCTGCCTATACTTTTCATACATGTTATTTATTTATTTATTTTATAAAAGCACATCATGTCCCATAAACAACAAAGCCCTCCAAACATAACCCCAGAAAGGCTGAGAAAATAAACACACAAAGAGACTCAGTTAGCCTGATGCATGGCTGAGGAAAAGAGAATAAACAGAGGCGTTCCCTCCAACAGAAAGGAGTCTCTGTGACTCCCGACTACACTGTGACTGTGCTGTTGTGTCTCAGAGAGTGTGTGCGTGACTGTGTGTGTGTGTGTGTGTGTGTGCGTGAATCTTGCTTAATATCCTAAAGTAAGAAAATCTGAAAACATTCATCATCTCCATCTCCATCTTTCAGTACAACAGTATGTTTGCGTGACTTGAACTGACCCGTCTGCAGCTGACTACATTATTAAGAGTGCTTAGATGTGAGGCATCGTGAGAGAAAAGTGGTTCATCCCTCCCAAAAAAACTAGTCATAAAAATCAACTTACTAATTTACAACAATAATATGAACAACATTAAGTGATTAACAGCAGCAAAATTAGTGGATAGGTATAGGAATTAAATAAAACAAACAAACAAATGGAGATATAAAGTGCCCATTTGCTATGGCAGCCACTGATTTAAACACTGTAGCAGTACTTTGGTTTTCCAGGTATAAATGTTTGTATATGAAGCACATCGGTTGCCCTGAAACAGCAAGCATACCCAGGTGACGTTCTCTGAATATACAGAGGTCATACAAGGTTTTGTTCTGCATTGCACACACATGTTTCAGATAAGCCAGCGCCAGTGTGAAGTTATATTCCTGCTAACAGAACCGCAGCTTTATAAACATCACCACATGCATAAACAGTGCTCGCTACTTTAACATTGTTATGACAGCTAGAAGCCACAAACGTTACGGACTCCTCTGGCTCCGCTGATGTACTGTAACTATACTCAACTGCAATAAATGCAACGTGATAGCTCAGACAAACACGGCACAGACATGATAAGAGATTAAAACTGCTCCATCCATCTTCCTCCCTTTTGCTTAGCCATGAATTTTGCAGTTTTCGCAGTTAAACTTATAAAAGGCAGTAATTCTCGTCCAGGTTTGGGGTCCCGTTCAATTAAAAAGTCCCTGAATATCTACAAACGTGATGCTAAATAGCCTACTTTGGCTAAAGCTAAGTCAGCAAATACAATTTCTTTTACAATCTCTTGACTTCTCCTTCAGTTTAAGGTTTCCAAACTTTTGAGAAGATTTCCACAAAAGCAGCAATCCAGTGATAAACTTTACAAACACAGCAACAATGTCAAAAAGACAGTCAGTAGAGATTACACACAGGTTAACGCATGCAGAAATCAATCACTCCATTAGTAATTCATTACTGAATCAGGACTGCAGACGCATGTGAGAAGTTTTCTTTAAAGTAATAAACATGAATAGGAACACTGTGGTACAACAGTACAACAATGGTACAACAGGACTAGTCATGCTGTGTGGGACCCTCAGCACAGTTGTCTTTAACCAATCAGACTGTTGGAATGAATCCGCCCAGTCCAGTCCAGCCGGCACAGGCAGGTTGTACGGACGCCCAGCCCCACAAGCAAAACGCAGATCTGCTGGGATCAAACGACGCCCGGAGGGTTTTATGAGTAACCATGGTGAGAGGACAGAGCCACGGCAACGTTTAGCAAGAGTAACCATGGCAAGAGCGTAACCATGGTGAAGTTTAGCCCGTATCCGGACAGAGAGAGAGAGAGAGAGAGAGAGGGCAGTCTGCTGGAGTAAGCTCAAAGTGTTGCTGGCAGTTCAAACCCGGGTTCCCATGAGTCGCAGTAATGTGTGAGTGCACGTACACGTATCCACATAAGCTCAAAACAATGGGAGAAAGGTCAAACAAGTTAGTGTGTGTTAATGTGTGTGTGTGCATTTACAGGCTGTTCATACGGGCACCGGAGTTAGGAAAAAGTTAGACTGTCTGTGCAGACACATGCTGTATTCTTCACTTCCCACAATTAGGAATGTGTGTATGTGTTGGGGTGTGTGTGTGTGTATGTGTGAGAGAGAGACTGTGTTCCCTCCAAACACTAGGAAACTAAAGCTCAGTGAGCGGCAACAATCTACCACTTATACAGTAAACCTATAAAAACATAACGACAGGTTGTGTGGGTAATTATTGCCTATGGCTGAGTCTCTGTTTACATTTGTTAACATTACAAGGTTATAAGACTAAACGCATAGGCCGCCAAATATGTGATTAAAAGTTATAAAGTAGATATTTAACGACAAAACGTATGTTAAAATTAGTCTCTTTCAGTGAGCTCAGGCTGTGTGAATATACACTGTCTTAGAAATTAAGATTCTGCCAATGACAGCTGCACAGTTGTAAAGCATGGGACACTGCACAGGCATGGGGACACACACACTTACCATGTAAATACAGAACCACACGCACATGTATAGACCGACAGAGATGTAACCAGTGACGTCACAGTAGTTTAAAAAGCCACATGGATGTTCAGTACGCCTGTAAACAGACTGTCCCCAGAGACGTTGCAGCATTCCTCCGGATTAGGCCATTGGCCTCACTGGGCTTCAAACACGGTAGTGTTGGACTGGGGTTAGCGAGGAGGCCAGACACAACACGGTGCTGTGTGTTGATGGGTCCTCTCCATTAGTGTTTGCATGTGCGAGCCTGACCCAAGCATTTGTTTCAGTCTGCTGGGAGAACCACATGGGTGGAGTTTACCACAGATGAGCTGTTTAGTTAGCACAATCATGACGTCATTTACCACAATTGTCCTTCACCTAGTAAACAAAAACTAAATAATTAAGTACAATTACTGCACACAGAAAGCAGATTTTCTTTTGTCTACTGCTTCACTGGTTTACACTTTAGCTGATACTATTTGTTCAGATATTTATCAGCAAGAAGAAGTGAAACAGAAATCACTTTGTTCACACTACCAGGGTGACTGGGTCACAGTTGTGGTGTTGCTCAAATGGCCTTCAAACCTGTGGTGTGAGTATTACAGTTCACACATCATGCCAAGCTAACTCTCACAAGTCATAACTCAACTTGTGGATAGGCGGGCAGTGCTTCAAGCTAGATCATATGGTCAATTCAGTACAGTCAAGGGTGCATTAAGGACCTGACAGAGTAAAATGTATTTTTACACTGATTTTGTTTATGTCCAATGACTTTGGTTGTGAGAGTTTTGGTGTTTTTCTGGATTGTGGCCATGCTACAACTTGTGGAGTTTTTACACCGGAGGGAAGTAAGCAGCCTTGAACCATTTATCAGTGAGTAACAGTAACTGTAGGGGCAACCTCATTCACAACAGGGCTCTAAGCAGCCTAATAGAATAAGATAACAGCAACAAATATCACAGTTTGTACCCTTTAAGATTCTTCTCTCAATGTTAGTAGCTACACTAAAGCTTTGTTTTGTGCGTGAATAAGCAAAAACAGCACCCTATGTTGTCATGGCCTCTTTTAAACTTCATAAATCACAAATTATTGATAGGAAACAGGCTGTTCTGCTGAGTGTTACAGTGATGGATTCACATCCTAGGAGTAGGTCAGGGGATTGAGCTAGGGGCTCAACTCACACTGAGGCCACACACACACACACACACACACACTATTTGACTTCTTAAGTCGTCAAGGGGTGGCCTGACCTAGAATAAAAGATTAGGAGCGGAAAAAGCCGAGCGAAACGGAAAACTGGGGTTCTCCCTTGTAAAGGCATGAAACTGCATTTACTGCTCACCGCGTTTTTCCACCAGGGAAAACTTTCCAGTCATCTCCCTGACAATACCGCTCCAGCACAACCCAGGGCAACAAACTGAGTCAGCTGTGAAACCAACTGTGTGTCTGAGTGAGACATGAATAATTTCTTTTTTTATATATATATATATATATATATATATATATATCACATCTAGTAATAGATGTAATAGATATATATATATATATATATATATATATATATATA
>JAVQJL010094368.1:0-11463 GCA_036024295.1 Nannoperca obscura
TTCTTTAAAGTTAAGACTAGTTTAAAGTCATCTTCATTGAAAAGTACAGTGCTTTTCCTTCAAAAATAAGGACATTTCAATGTGACCCCAAACTTTTGAACGGTAGTGTATATCCAATAAAAAATTTTTTTTAATGAGATTTATTTATTGAATTTAACTTATTTTTTTAACTATATATAATACCCCACCTACAGCTGTTTTGCTTTGTTTTTACTCAAATTCCTACTTTTCTTTTTTTTTTTTCGGTTGGCTTTTGTTTTAGGAGTGGAAAATCTAGAAGTTCAATTTGTATTAAACGACGTGTACACGTTTTTCGACCTACTTCACACAGCTATATCTTTGTAACAGGTTTTTCACTGTTCCGCTCAATATCTATCCAGCTTTGTTATCCTTTACGTTCCACGTCTTACTTTTCACTGTGGTCACACCTATCAAAAGCTAAAAACAAATTCCAGCCTTACCCAAGGTACGGTACTGCAGGTCTGGAATTGATATATTGATATCTTATTTTTTTGCCGTCACAATTGTTGAAATGATTGTACGATGAAATCCAGGATAAAGTCAGAGAACATGTTTTATAAATGAGGCCCCAGTGTTTACTTACATAATGCACAGGAACAGAGGGACAGTGGACATTAGACAGGAGCTCTTTACAGGGCCGCTGGACTGTGTCTGCTAAGTGCTTTCAGAGAGAAAGAGGCAGAGTGACTTACACTGACAAGCACACATATACAAGCGTACGCACAGACATATATATATATATCTGTACATAACTACACGTGCATGCGCCCATCCCTGACCCCTTCAAACGTACCCTCCTCCACACATACACAAACCAGAGAGATCCACCATCCATCTACATGACACACTGTCCTTATATAATCCTCACCACTAGAGATCATTACAGAGGCTTTAAAGCTCCAATCCGTCACTTTAACAGCATCTCAAGCCCCTGCCACTTTGTTTAGGGTAAGCTGAGGGATATGGCATCGGCAAAAATATCTTGGAAGCTGGCGCTACGGGCTGTGCCAGGAAAGTTGTTCTCATGATGTTACTCACACACAGTTTAATACATTGCAGCCCAGAGAAAGAAAGAGACAAAACCTGAAGGGTAATCCCTCATCACTGGACCTTTTAGTTACAACATCCCATCAGACCAATCAGGGTAAGGTTTTTTCTTTTTGTGAGGCATTTGCTGCCTTCATTAGATAGAACACAGTAGAGAGCTGACAGGAAACAAGGGCAGTGAGAAAGTGGCAGTGGTGGAGGACGTACATAGATCTTTTACCTAAGTTAAAGTACCAATACAACAATGTGTCTGAAATCATCTGAAATGTGACACGAGGCCCCAGCTAGCGACAAGCTCGACAAATTAAACGTCAGACTACGCTGTCCATGCCCCCTTGGACAACGCATGAAAGCATTTTCTGATCTGACGACCTGTGTCCCTTCCATCCACCCCGACCTTTACCCTATATCGACTTTGTCACTCTCTAATACAGTCACCTGACTTCCTCCTTTGCTCCCATCGTATTTACTACAAATGTAGTCGATTAAAAATACAATATTCCCCAATGTAATGTAGTGGAGCAGAAGTAGACAGTAGGATAAAATGGAAATAATAAAGTAAAGGTCTCACAAGGTCACTGCATTTACATGTTCAGCACCTTAAGGCCACCAGGACTCCCTCTGGGTTAGTTTGGGAGCACAAATCCCAATATGCATGAAATTCATAGCAGTGATGGCTGATGTGTCACCTGAAGAATCATGTTTGATGGATAAACACAATTTATCACAAAGTATTTCTCAGTTTTTAAAGGATTAGTTAGAAATTTTGGGAAACTTGCTGAAAGTTAGATGAGGTCGATTCCACTCTCATGTCTGTGCGGTAAATCTGAAGCTACAGCCAGCAGCCATTTAGCAAGAAATTAGCTTAGCAAGAACATTTAGCCTGACTCTGTACAAAATTATTAAAATACCAACACCAGCATCTTCTGTAACTGACTGTTATTGAGGGTCACATGTGTGCATGTGTTCTAATAAAGTGGTTAGTAGTGATTGTGTCTCCTGAACAATATGTTTTCTCCTGAAAATGTCACAACGTAAGAACACCAGCCATCCCTTCCCCTCTCTGTATTTTCACAGTTAGTCTGCCGGCTTCAGCAGTTAGTCATCTGACTTTGGATGTCGCTATAAGCCAAAGCGCCATCAATAATTCTTCCCCTTTAGGGCAATGGAAGTAAGACTGGCAGACAGATGGACATGAGTCAGCTGCCTCTTCAACAGGAAAAAGCTTAATGTCAGGAAGAACTGGCAGAATTATTAATGAGCTTTGTGTGGGGTTGACCTGAACTCTGGATAAAGGTGAAAGTCCATGTGGATTACTCAGGCAACACTCAGTGTTAGTATACAGTCCAAACAAAAAAACACATATAGGCTACACTTATACATATTCATATCTAAATGTTTGTCAAACATGAGAACAAAAGAAGTCATGTGAAGGAAGCGACACTGTAAAGATAATGAAAGCATTGTATTGTAAAAATGGTATATAAATATGTATAATATGGTACAGATAATATAACATGGAGCATGAATAAATGAATGAATTGCCTAGTGCAATCTGCTCCGTGATATGCTGGCCTTCCAGCCTCTTCTGAATCACTGGGACACTCTGTAGGCCATCAGCAAGGACAATGCAGCGTCACAGTCTGACTTTACTGTCAGTCACAAGTGTACACCTTCAGCCTGTGTCTACTCATCTAGCAGATGGTGTGTGTGTGTGTGTGTGTGTGTGTGTGTGTGTGTGTGAGGTTAAAGGGCTGAAGATATGGGTTTATAGTATGCTTGGGTGCACACAAGAACGTGTGCTGTCCTATATCTGTGATACGATTTCCACATGATTATAATATTGTTTTATCATATATATTTTATACATTTACATTACATTCCAACATCAAATGTCCCATCGTCATGCATTATTACCAGAAGTGATGCTGTTGGATTCAGCCGGGTTCATTTTGAAGTCACTGTATACTGAGTGTGCTCTTGTTTGACACCAGAAGATATACAGATGAGAGGGAATAAATCATCTATGGGGTAGCGGGCAGCCCAAACTCTCTTGGCTTGTGTTCTTCTAACTGTTCAGACTGTATGAAAGTTGAGTAGACAGACATTAGGGAAAAATGTAGGACTGGCAACATTAAAGCTGCAATATTAAGCTCTTCATTGATACACAAATACGATACATGGTACAGTGCCAGCTTGTTGCTGTTTGTAATGATGTACGTGCATGTGGTAGATGATGGATGATGTTCGAAATGTTTAGGTACATATCTGTATACCATTTGTTGAAGCTCTGGTCGTGGATATAGTGACGAGAAGAGCTATCAAGATGAGGGTGAAGGGAAGTCATAGCAACTTCAATAGTTATAGTAAACAAGAAATCAAAGAAGTACAAAACCATTAAAAACATGCTTGAAAACACAAGTGGATAAACAGGAAACTGGGAAGAGACTGCACAGCCCGTTGCGTATTGTAGTTTTAAATCCGAGGTTTCATGTACACCAAGAAATTAAGATATAACTTATGTATGAATGTTCTTACAAAACAAGTTCACCCAATGTGCAGTCACAGAAAAAAGGCTTGCTTGAAGAAAAAAGAAACAATTTGCAAATGCAACTATGCAAATGCATTTAGAAGAGGCAAACATCATTTTGAATCAGTGGGTGAGTGTGATTTTCC
Source organism: Nannoperca obscura (assembly GCA_036024295.1). Taxonomy (NCBI): domain Eukaryota; kingdom Metazoa; phylum Chordata; class Actinopteri; order Centrarchiformes; family Percichthyidae; genus Nannoperca; species Nannoperca obscura. The sequence continues at coordinate 3,745 of JAVQJL010094368.1, forward strand.
CTTTGGTTTCTTTCTCTTTCTTTTACACACACGCACACACACTATGAGCAATATGCACATGCTGTCGGGAAGGCTACCATGAACAAAGGTTGCATGGATTTACTGTTCTTTACTTTATAGAGTGAGCAGTCCAGTGGCATATCTCACCCTTAAGGTGGAAGAGGAAAACAGTAATATAAACAAAAAACAGACAAATACAAGGCTATTACAGGCTACAACCTAATTTACCGTTTTTACTGGAGGGACGGACCTTAGAGATGAGCAAGAGGAATGAAGGCCAGTCACGCCAAATGGGAGCCAAGCTGCTCCATAGAAATGTCTGTTTTATTGTTTAGTATCTATCAAAAGAAGAGAACACAGCTTATTCAATCTATCTAAACAACCCCTCACACTGTGTGCTCGATCCTGCAGGAGGGAAGGGGGACGAGCTGTGACAGGGGGGACATAAATGGATGAGTAGAAGGGAGGGAGTGGTGAGGAAAGGGGACGATGCAATCATGCAATCAAAAAGTGGATCTACTTTGACCTTCAGAGATCTTCCCAAGGCCAGTGACCCCAGTAGGAATCAATTATATTTTCACAAATGGATTTTACCTTGAAAACACCTCCTCATATAACACACAGCACATACATATGGTTCAATTTTCTAAGGTTTGTATGAATTATAGTCATAAAGACTTTGTTAAATGACCAGGAATCCAGAGCACAGAAATAATTCAACCTCTGACTGACAGAGCAAGAAGGTCACAGAGGATCATGAAGTACAGTAGAGTAAGATGACAACGATGAGTAAAATCGCATGACAAGAAAATCACGGCCGAGCACGTATGAGCCTCGTAAATTAGCTTTCAACCTTGGTGCTTCAACGTGAAGGCTCTGATGGCACATGGATGGGGCATGCGAGGGGTGGAATGAAGACACAGTGTATGGAGGGGAAAAGAGAGACGGAGAAGCTGGTAAGGGATTTTGAATTTGCAAGCACAGGCCATTTATTTCATCAATTACTCAAAACAAAACTCCTGAATTTCTAATGAATCTGACTTTGGTGATATGAAACAAAAGGCAGTGAGGTGAGAGGGATGAACCGAGGGGGGGGAACAGATGAGTAAGGTTGAGCTGCTTAGATGGATGAGTGCATGGTTGGGTGAAGGGAAGGAGGAAATTGAAGAGATATTATGGGTATGTCGGAGGAAATAAATGAGCAGAGGATGAGGAGGAAAGGACAATGATGAAACTGCCAGGGAGGGGTATGAAGGGAAAAGACAGATGGATAGATAATCATATTGTAAATGGGGAAAGACAGAGTGTGTGTGCCGGAGACAAGGATTGACTTTGTTTACGCTGCTATTTGTTTGCATGGGCCCAGTGTCTGAGATACGCTGCATGATCTAAAAACATGAATCTGATGTATTATGTTTAAGTTAATCCACAAGGACAATCAGTGAATCATAAAATGACATATAATGACATATCCTCTTCTGTCTGTCTGCATTAACAAACACAGACACACACTGCAGCTTCCCTTTGCTCCATAACACACTTACATATGCTGATATGAACTGTAAATCGCCTACAGTGTTGAAGCACTGGTTGATTCTCTTTACTTTTCACAGCCTTCATGACTGAAGATCAAACTCAGAATGTAAATGAACAAAACATCTGGCTGTGACTGAATTCACCTGTTACAGACACACTATATTAAACCGACTAAACCGACTATATTAAACTGACTAACCAGACTAGTTTTGCTCAGAGTGACTGAACATGAGTTAAAGAGTAATGGTTGCACCAGTAAAGACAGAACGAACAGCTGTGTTTCCATATACAGTCAATGGTGTGTCTTATATCACTTCCTAGTTCAGTAGATAGAGAATCACTTTATAGTGAACTGGACTTTAGGAGCTCTAGCTTAAATTAACTGGTAATTAGCTTTTACCATGTTTCACATTTTTAGTTATTCATTACCCACCTACATTATACAACAGACAGTTCTGCCGGAGGTTTGAGTGTGTAAAGCTAATAGCAGTAGTAACTGTAACATTACTCTCATTAGCGTCATTTTCAGCTAAAGCTGGCAGCTGTTAGATGATGTCTTGACAGCTGTAGCAGCTGATATATGCTGAAAACGTCAGATCAACCAGTACCCATTATTGATCATGGCATCAGACTCAACTTCAATCTAACACAGGCAGAAATTACATTATGTTTTTCTGTTAGAGATAACATTCAGATCAGTCCTTGTCATTTAAGGAGAAGACTACGAGATAAATTAACCCAATATCATGAGAAAACAAGCTTTGTTATCTTGAGATATCAAAATAATTGACTTTCCTTGGCTTCCTTTCAAAAGAGCTCTAAAAAGAGAGTAAATATTGGACTTTGTCACGTGGCCAGAAACACAACTCCAAATGAATGCTTTTGTTACCTGCTTACTGTTCCTTAACACTTCGCCAACTTTATAATGTGAAAATATGTTGTGTTGCGTTTACAGCTTGTTTCGCTGCTCCCAAGTGGCTTAAAAACAACAATGAATCCCACTTTTTGTTAATTAGCTGAATTAATTAAGTTAGTGTTAATATGGGATTTAGTTTTTCTGTACTGTAACTGCCAGAGATGGTGGCTTTCCATCTACGTTGCCACAGGTTATTTATTTGACACTTGAGACTGTAGTTCTTTTCACTTAGTGGTATACAGCTTTCAGAATTTCTCGATATCTGTGACTCTGAATTAAAGAGGCTGACATGAACCAGGTGCTTCTGTTACAGTGTGTGAGTGTGTATGACATAAAGGCAGCATAGTAAGGTTGAATACAGTGGGACATTGATGAGTTAATGACTCACGATATTGACGTCACATCAACAACCCCATTATAGAGGCTTCAGTGTAAAAAGTTATGGAAAATAATTAACTGTCAAACTATTACTATTTGTTGCTGTAGAGCTACATTTGTTTCTCAAGGGACTCGTCACAGAGCTGACATAGCATAGAAAACACAGCTGCAGCTAATAAACTTAATAACTTAAATACTTTGATTTAAGTAAGTTAATGAGCAACAAAAATTGACAGTAGTCAGTATTATTGTCATTGCTTCCTTATTGGCACATGACAGTCAAGCTCACCCTCTATTCATTTTATTAGCTGCAGCTGCGTTTCCCTGCTGTGACATTGAAAAGGCCCCGTGTACTAACAAGCGACGTCAGTGTTGTGTATTTAAAAAGCCCCAAATCATGTTTTTCTCCAAGGGCTTTAATTAATTAAAGATTATTTTTTACCTTTATTATACATTCAACAAAGATCATCGGCTGGAACCAAACCGGCAATGTAGCGGTGGCCATGCAGCCTGCCCCGTAACCATTCGGCTGCCAAGGCGCTCCCAGAGGGCTTCTATTGATGTCACTTCCAGTCAGTGAGAAAAGATCTCACTGCTTTTTACTGTCTGTTTTGGGAATCTTCTGGGCAGATGATGCTACAGTGACATTACAAGAGACGATTGGTAGAGAAACATCCTAGCAGTTATGGCTCAGCTCCAGATGGTGACTGTCAGACTAACTCACACATTTTAATGGATAGTTATTGAGCTATGGTTGTATGATGATAGGCGGAGTTGGTCTTGTGGACGTAAAAATGATGTACATCATCAAATCTGCAAATATATATATTTATAAAACCAACCTTTTTATGTTATGAATATATTCATATTTTATCTTATTACATGCAACAAGTGCTTGTTGTAAACAACTGCTGAGATATGGGGTTGCTGCCAGTTCAATCTATAAAAACACATCTGCATGTGCTTATCAAACTGCTTTATTCTGGTCATCTCCCAGACTGAATCTGATCTCAACATTTAAATGATTTTGGGAAACCTGTGGAAGGATAATCTTCAACAGAATCCTCAGACTTGTGTGTGTGCTACAGTAGACAGCAGAATCAATCAGTATTTTAGACAGGGGATCGGCTCAGCTTCATCAGACCTCCCACTGTGTGTCTGTCAGTGACAGGAGGCTGTCATCTCACTAATCAGCTTATCACCTGAAAGAGCAAAGGGTCCCAGTTTAGGTGTGTGTGTATGTAGATCTACCAATCTACCAAAGATTGGTAGATTATGTAATACCTTAGTCTTCCCACAACAGACTGAATGCATTTTCAACATTTTCCATCCATGACAATAACAACACAGGTCATTTGGAAGGTTTAATTATAACATGAGTGTGTCACTATCGCTACTTTTATATTTTGATAAATATTGTTTTAAAATATAAAATATTTTGTAAAGCATGACATGACACACAATTATTAATATTTGGGGTACATCTGAAGTCTTTCCTGAGAATACTGCAGTGGTGTACAGTAAACCCACAAATAGCAATGAAAGGCATTCATCAACTAGATCATATTGGGGCAAAAACACTTCGGAGTTCTGCTCAGAGAGGTTGTTTAATCACTGTTTGAATACAGAGATGCAGCCCAGAGTCCATAATCAGTTAATGAAGCTACAGCGGAGTAAAAAGACAGGGCTGTGATTGATGACACTACGATCCAGCCAGAATATGAACATTAGTTATTCATGATTTGCAGTGCAATCTTGGAGACATTGTGAATCTTCTGTCTCCCTTTTCTCTCTCGCTCTCCTTTTCTTTTTCTTTTTTCTTTTCGTGTGTTTGTGTGTGTGTGTATGTGTGTGTGCACTTGAGCTGTGCTTATTACGCACCACAGGCTGAACTTAATATTCTGCTGACAAAGAAGCAGAGAGGGAGAGATTAGAGAAACACGTGAATGGAAATGATAATGCATGAGCTAAATTAATACATTTAAAAACCTGACTTGCATTTGATGAAAGGAAGTTATAAAGTACAGAAATGTGGGAGAAGACGGCTTTGGGTGTGAAGCCCAAGAAGAACAAAAGAGGAGAGGAAGTTAAAGAAGAGGTGGAAAGAGAAAGAAAGAACTGGAATAAAAAATTGTGACAGAATTTTAAATGACTGAAATGTATAATATATTAACCTTAATTCTGCTACATCTATTTATAGCCGTAATGTAAAATACATTTATTCATTTCTGATAAGAGTGAATGAGTGTACCACGTAGCCTCTCTCTCTATATACAGGCTTTTATTCACCTCGATTAAGTGAAATGGCTCATCATAACAACCCATAACTTGCACAACAGAAGTATCATTGTTGTGAAGGCAAGGAGTCATTAAAAAAAAAGATGGCAAGTCAAGCAGACATTTTGAGGTTAGCATCAGTTTACAGCTTACATCCGATGTATCATAGCTCATGTAGCTGCCATGCAGAAAAAAAGTATTTTATTTCCTTTGCATTATTCATCTGCTGCTATGTAGCTGACACTTTGAAAACTCTTTCCAACCTAATGGGAATACTCATACAATATGTACGGTCGCTGTCATACAGAGAGACAAGAGACAGAAAGATTTAGAAAGCTCTTTTTACATGATAACTGTGCAGGATTTATATATAGCGATAAATTCATATTGATTTCATAAATCTAAAACACAAAGCACAATTTACAGGATGTGTTCATGAGTCTTGTTGAGTGTGTGTGCATTAGCATGTTATAAGGATTTGGAGGAGCCAGCAGGAACTTTGATTTCTGGTGTGAAGTCTCAGAGGAAAATCCAACCCTAACCTCGCTGGTTTAGTTTTTTTCAGTTAACATCCACGCCGGAGCTGCTCGTTCAGAGTCACACACACAGGAGTATTGATCTCCAAAACAACAGCATGTGATGGTCTTTGCATCTATGTCTGCATGTACACAAGCCCGATTTTGTGTCTGTACAGTACGTGTGTTCAACGCCACATGATGATCTGAGATAGCTGAATAGCAGTGATTTTAGTTGTATCAGTATTTTACAGTAAATACAGCCTCCATCATATGACATGCTCCGCCAGCTCATGCTATTTTTGGTTGACATGCTATTCTGAGCGACATCTCCCTACAAGATAATGGCGCTAGTATAATTGCGCGGTATGTATAACGATGGGTTGGGTCGGCGTACTGTTCGTCACCATGGTAATTAATTTTGTCAGTTAGTACAGATGTGTCGAAAAGAGAGATAACAAGATGATGATTCTATGCACTTGTGCAGGCACACATTCACACAAACACACACATGCACAGGTGTGAAAATAATGACAGAATGTACAACAGATAAGAGAATACACATTAATAGTCCAGCAATGGTGTGCACACTTAATTAGAGAAGACGTGTGTGTGTAAGCCAATTAGGCTATATTGTGAGGATCTGAAGCTTCAGCAAAGAAAACCTGGTAGCTCTGTAGTCATTAATTCTATTAAATCACATATAGTTGATGTAAAATGTTCCATTTAATACTTTTCAAGCAGTTTGCACAAACATAAAATAAAATAAATCTAAACAAATCTGTCTGAATTTGAATCCTTCCTTCAGTCATTTGTTGGTTTGCTCGTTGTGCCCTCCAGTCGCCCTCTCAGTGACTGTCCCTCAATGTGAGCATTAAGCAACTGGTCCAGTGTGACTGCCCGCTAATGGCTTTCCTGCCAAGACTGTAGAGATTTACAGACTCCACTGGCCTTATGGGAGCTGCTCAATACAAAACAACCCTGACAGCCGCTAACGGTCTGGAGAATGCTGCGGCGGTTTGTGCGTGTGCACTTGGTTTGTGCATGTGCGTATGTGAAGGTAATGTGTGTGTCTTTACCACATCTCTGGAGAAACAGAGGGGAAAAGGTGGGGGCAGAGAGAAAGAACGAGAGAGACAACCAGTGGCTAATGGCTTTCCAACAGGGCCGTCACTTCCTGCAACTCACAGTAAACGTGGGGAGCCACAGGGGAGCAGCTATTAGGAAACCTCAGAATTCATCTGCTGTCAAGACTGTGGAAGCACTTCTACCTTTTCCCTTGTCATAGTGATGAGCATCTGACAAGAACGGACTAAAATGATCTGCTCATAATTGCTGAAGCCTTCTACTCAGTGTGGCCTAATGTTGCCATATGACTCTGTCGTGAACTCACTGACGCTCTAGCAAGCAAGGAAGGAAATAATGCATTTCTATCAATGTAAGGACCACATTTCAAAGGGGATGTAATAGAGGTAGAGTAACATAATGAGAATACCACCACCGGGGGCTCAAACTAACAATTATCATCATCGATTAATCTGCTGATTATTTCTCTATTTATTCATTGGTCAAATTACGCTGTCTTGGTTTGGAGGATCTTGCTCAGAACTCATTTCATGCACATTTATCTGACAGAGCACAGGCAATCTGTACTCAATCGATCTCACTGTGGAGAGGAGAAAGAAAAAGAAAACCAGCGGAGCACAAAATACATAGTAATTTGGAGAAACAGGTCATGACCCTCCTCTACTTTGGTTTTTCTGGGTTAACAAAGTCCTAATTTGACAGTTTTTTGGAACAGGAGTGTTGCTTTTGCAGCTTTTTGGATGTGGATGCACTGTAAGAAATGAAACCTGGATGCTGTTTGCATTACATTACAGATAGTTAAATTATTCTAAATATGATTGTAAATTACGTTCAGTCTTGTGCAGTATTCACAATACTTTGGGACTATCGGGGTCTCATGGCATGCGTGGTGAAATATATATATATATATATATACACTACCGTTCAAAAGTTTGGGGTCACCCAAACAATTTTGTGTTTTCCATGAAAAGTCACACTTATTCACCACCATACGTTGTGAAATGAATAGAA
>JAVQJL010094370.1:0-26068 GCA_036024295.1 Nannoperca obscura
CACACACACACACACACACACACACACACACACACACACACACACACACACACACACACACACACACACACACAGTCTACTCCGCCTTTCCACCGCTACAAATTAGAGCCTTAATCAACACGCCTGATTAAGTGAGAGTGAAGCATATTTAACTACAGTAAAAGACAAACACAAGACTGTACTCTAGTGAGGGGGCGAATTTGTCATCACATCACGAGAAATAATAATAACTCTCGACTTAATGAAGTAGAGATTGTAAACAAAGAAATCATATAAATCTGTTGAGAAATCATGTAAAAAAGGCGCCGTGTATCCTTACAACTTCAGATCTTTGCTCATCATCACCGTGTGTAGACTTTTTCTTCAGTATCAGAATAACTTCAGGCACGATGCAGATGTCCCGAATGTGTTCTTTTAAACTCCTGGTTCAGATATTGAAACCTGGCACTTCAAAGTAGACGAGCTAAAGTTTCAAAGTTGCATTCAAAATGGCCAAAGCAGCTTTATCTCTCCTTTTGTTTTTCTTAGACACTTCCAATTAACTTAATATTCACATGGGCCTCCTCCCATTATGTACACAAAGAAAGAGAAAAATTAAGCAATATGGCCCAATGCAATTATGAGTTGTATTTTCCCACAACGACCACCCATTCATTTCATTTCCACCCGGACCCTCAACAGTTAACCAGCTTTTATTTTGACTCAGTTTGGACTTTCTTTATTCTGTTTTTATAATGAAGGGCTTAAATACAAATAAGGGATACATAAATGGGAAACTGGTTTGGTCCTTATAGGTCAAATGTCAATTTTGAATTCTTTTAAGCAAATGTTATAAATAACCAACCTCACACCTTCATATCTGTTTTTGATTTAACCTATAAACTTCAGTAAAGTGCTTTTTGACAAGCAATTTCACTACTTGATTGTGACAACAGCCGGGAGCACTAAGGAGACCGGGGGATTGGTTTAGGCATGTTGTTGTTTAATTCACAATGTCTTTTTAACAATCACACCTCCTCATCTATATTAATTATGAAGAAAACAGAAGAAACTAATGAATAAAGAACAGTCTACTGTTCCTGATGCAATTTCTTTATGCCGAAAGCAGACAAACTGACTCATGGAGGGAGGAGAGAGCTGCAGCTCTGCAGATTCACCCCAAAAGCTCTTTTTCTGGCACACCATGGGAACATTTATGACCGCTAAACTAAACTAAAATAAGAAAACAAAAAGCATTCCATATCAGCCCATTCCATATTACAATGCAACAGTGAGATAAATAATAGAATCACTTCAGTTTGCTTAAATGTCCACACACACACACACACACACACACACACACACACACACACACACACACACAGGGTGAGGGTCATTATGTTTCTGCTGAAGGCAAGATAAACAAATGAGAGAAATCAGAACGAGAGAAATGACGCCCAGGTTTCCTCACATTAGGCAGAGATCAAAGAGCTTGTTCCCTTTTCCAAGCCTGGAATCACCCTCAGTGACACGGATTCAGAAAAATCATCCAATAACAGTCATGTTGATTACATGCGGTCAATTCTTCACATTCAGGAATACAAACACCCATTCAGCTCCTTCCATGAGCCTGTCCCTAGCCGCCTCTTTTCTCTTTTGCCTCACTTTCTGCGCTGCTCGCTCTGCCTTGACAGCAAACCTCAAGGTGGAGCAGCTTCCACTTGTCCCTTCAATCATGCCTTTTAATATGTCTCTAATGCAGCCTCTATAAAGGAGTCAGAAAGAGATATACCAATGGCTGGTGCGCACATCATCCCACGTTGCTCTCGTTCTCTCTTTCATTCTCTGTCTCTCTTTTTGGTCTGCCTGGCATGGGGCCCTGTGGTGTGATTTCTCCCAGCTTTGGCCCATTGTTTCGCCTTGGCTGAATCTATAAAAAGGCCCCGAGGGAGCCAGGGAGTGCCAGCTACAAGTGGCTCCTGATCCAAGCAGCTCAGCAGAACTCGGCTGGTCCAGCTCAGCACAGTCAGGTCCACGATGCCTCTGTCGTACTTAACGCCACGTTGGATGGGGGATTTTTCAGAATTCGGTTTGTCTGAGGGATTCTTCACGAAGCAGCTGTGTACATAGTGGCTGACGCGGCGTGGGCCGCGGGTTGAGGTGGATGGATATAGCTTTAGGAGAGCGTCTGTCTGATGTGAACTCGGCTTTGGGGAAATGCTTGTGTGATGTGACATTGCGGCATGCTGCTCAGCATGTGGGGGCTGCGAGGGTTGGCTGAGGGCCAGACACAGACGAACCCTGCTAGACAAGCGGAACATGCTCCCAGCAACATCTTCAGTCTGGTCCCAGCTGTGTGTGTCATACTTAATCCTGGAACCAAAGGGACGCATTACTCCATGCATAAAAAAATCATGATAATTCAGCCATTAAAATGCTGCGAGTCCTTATTTGTGTCATTCCCCCAGTCGCCTTGTTTATGTTTATCCAAAAACCGCGTGTCTGCTTATTAGGAGCAAGTTTTGCATACACAAGTAGTTTTCACTCTGTGGGCCACTTCATTTGTTTCACTTCCATTTCTTTAACTAATAGTTTGTGACACAAAGACCCAGAGGCATCTCACTTTCCCTCACCAGGCCCCCACCTTTCTTTCATTGTCCTGAGTTCATGCCTGGTTGATGGTATCTCCAGGATCACAATACACAACACTGGAGTCAGTCTTGACAGATCATCAACACGAATAGATATCTATACTTCCTCTATTCACCCTGCATTCATACGCTTTCCCTCAATCACTATCTCTTCATCGCTGAATCTGCAGGAGCTGCTATCCTCTCCTTCTCGAGACAACCAACGTGGTATCCATTTTCAGCCTCTCTTTCACTCTCCCCCAACGCCCTCTCCATTTCCAACGTCCTCTTTCCCCCTTATCCCTTCTTTCTCTTATCTCTCCATCAGGGTATCATCCTTTCAGCTGGAGTCTATAAGCACAGATATCCCCTCTGTTCCACCTTCCTCTCTGCTCTTCTTTCACTCCTGTCCTTCAATAATCTCCTGAGTTCTATCACTCATTTTCATCTCTCTTACGCCTCTTGCAGCATTTCAACCGAGACAAAAATAAAGTTGTCTTCTGCAATAGGTCAGAGTACGCAGTGTGCTGCAAAGGAATCTGTGTTTTGTTTACAACCACTGCCCTTTTTTTATTGTGTCTTTGGAATTTTAGGGCAAACGTATTCCCCTATAAATAACAGAAACTGACTGATTTACTGCGTGTAAAGACTCGACACAGCTTCCTAAAATCGTTCTAAGGAGTTTATCAGTGCGAGCTGTTCTCCTGAAGGGAGGTTAAAATCTGGGTAGCGATGATTATATGGAACATCCAGCTGAGCCTTGTCTGCCTGTGGTTTATCAAAAGGCTTAGCAACTGCAAAGGGATGAGGAAATACCACATTGTTGCACTGAATTTGAAGATACACTGTACTTTGCAGCAACAATCGTATCGTTCGGAAGCTGATCAATGGACCTTTTTCTTGACAAAATCCAAATTTAAGGATTATCCTTGTACTGAATTTGAAGACGACACATGAGAAGTATTTGATTTCAGATCGGTGACACAGATACGTAGTTAAAGAATGGATTCAGTATGTAGGATGTTTAAGTTTCTGTGTTATAATTCCTTTAAACTCTCTTTCCCATGGTGCATTTCACTTCCAGCCTCAGGATACAGTTTTAGGCGTTGCCTTTGCCTGAAAGTTTCAACCTCGATAGCAGTGCAGCATTGTATTAAAAACTGAACAAATATTATACATTGTTTTGATTAAAGAAAAATGTTTAAATTGTCAGTATAGCATAATGAATACATAAATAATTACACATAAGTATTGTCATTTTGTTCATTAATGCATATGTCATTTCAGAAAGCAGAAAAATACTCTAATATAAAGTTTTCTGTACAGTAATGAGAAATAAATGTTATTTGTCATTATTGGCAAAATACATAAAAACAATTGGGTTGTTAATTTACAGATAATGATTTTAGAGTTTTGTATACAATAAAAAAAACAGATAACTAGTGTAAAAATTTTGTAATTTTCTGTAATTGATTATTTTTTTATTGTTGCATTAGGCTGGACAGCCTTTCACAGCCGAGGGAAATCGCATAATATTTAAGTATGGACATGAACATGTTCTCTACAGACTCCATTTGTGTTTATGTGGAGCGACCATTACTGTCAGCCCTGATCAGCTTCCTATTTCATGGTTCAGTTTGTGCAAGTTACCTTTAGTGCTATAGTGAGGGCACACATAACATATAGAACATCCTCTGTGGATGGGTAAAACATGTGTACATAATACATATTTTCACTTTTTCCTCAGACAGTTATGTGGACCCACTGGGAAGATTGCAACCACCACAAGGAACGCTCAGAATTGCTTTTAAAATGAGGGGGGAAATATCTTTCTATATCCAAACTGATAAGATACTGTAAATTAAATTCCATGTGCAGTGCAGCAATAAGCCTCCCACTGGCCGACTATTACATTTTGCTTCCCTTCACTCAGTGACAAGCAGCTGATCCACCTAACAAACACCCACACGCTAAAGACAGACAACGTTAACAGAAACGTAAGAAAATGTGATTCCTGGTTGAAAAATTTACCCCAAAACAAAAATCTATTCAAGCATGCCTGACTTCACTCATGATCGAACTTTTGCACTTTGCAGTCTTAAAAAACACACATCACAGGTTTTCTTTTTTACAGAGTGAACCCTGAGGGAGCCTAATTACCCACCGGAAATCTGGCTCTAATAAAATACAAAGTAGTAACAGAGTCACCAATATCAATATTGACATGTTTTATTATTTAAAGCTATCATGTAGGGGAGAGACGTGCGTCATGATTATTGAGGAGTATGCATTATTAATAGGCTACTTCTGAATACATTTGAATGATCACTTAATGATTTTTCTGAGAGTATTTATGTGTCTAGAATGTGAGACAGATCCATTATTTAGTATCAGTCCTATTTACATGAGTATTAATACTCAGAACAACACTTACAGTGGCATTGGTAGTATTGATACTGTATATGAGACATCTTGTTGTTTGCAATCATGGTTCTATGCACTTTATGTAAAGCTCTTATTTGGAAGTTGCTTTGGATAAAAGCATCTGCTAAATGCCTAAAAGTAATGTAATGTAATGTTCACAGCAAGTTAACCAACAAGTTTATTCCTTCTCTAACAGAGGATCAAAGCTCACACCATGGTAACTAGTGAGGTAACCGACAAATTAACAAGTTGTTTACAGGTGGAGGCCAAGAAGCAACAACTAAAGGGTTCAGCTTCTGTCTGGTTGATGAACGTGTTGATCAGAATAATGATTGATCAGTTAACAGCTCAGTCAAAGATGTTTTCTCTCTTCATCTTAGATGGCAGAGGCTCGTGGCGTCCCCCGTGGAAACTACGATGGTCCGGTCCATGATGTCATCAGTATGACTAAATCGGTCCCTCCCACTCCAACCACCAGGGGGCCTCCCTGTCCAAAAACCCAAATCGGACCCCGAAACCTTCACCAATCAGGATTCACCCTGGCAGGTAATATTCATAGATGCAGGACACACACACACACACACACACTTACAGTATTTTGATCAATAATTTGATATAGCTGATTGAGTTTGAATTGCATTCTGGGGAAACACTTGTAGTTTAGACCACAGTGTATCCATACAGCAGCTGATTACTGCAGCTAAATATGAATAAAAATATGTAAAATGATTAACATCACTGATTCAAATCTTCTTCTTCTTCTTCTTCTTCTTCTTCTTCTTCTTCTTCTTCTTCTTCTTCTTCTTCTTCTTCTTCTTCTTCTTCTTCCCAGGAGCTCAGGTGGACGACCACATACCTCGTCGCTCTACTCAGAGGATTGTGGCGCCGCCTGGTGGACGATCCAACATTACTTCCTTATCTTGAAACAAGAATCAAACTGTCACTTTGATTTTGTTGACAAAAAATTGAAGTGTCACCTTCACCTACTACAACCTCCCAATTAGTACTCCACCAGTAGTACTTTCTTTGCTACTGCAACCTACTTACAACACTACAAATACCATAACAGTAGTACTTTAACTAGTGCTGAACCCTATTAAAACCGTACAAACCCTGTAACTTTACAACAGTACTACAACCTGTAACAGTGGTACTTCAACTACTGAACCCACTGCACTTCAACCCTTCAGCTAATACTCAACCCTGCAACTAGTAATAAATAGTTTGAAAACAGGAACTAGCAGTACTGAATCCTACAATAATGGTACTTCAACTACTACTTAACCCCACAATTCAACAACTAGTTAGAAACTAAATTCAATTACCAAATCTTACTATTATTCTACTTCTACTAGTATCAAACCCTACAACAACCATCCAACTAGTACTAAATACTAAAGCAAAGGTACTTGAGCAACAATGGTAGTACAACTCTAGACATACTATTAAACCCTGCCTACTCTGCCCTCGAAGCAGCTGAGCTGATACTAAAAGTTGAAGTTAAAACAACACTACAACAAGTACTTTATACAATAACTACTACTGTAGGTTTCCAATGAATGAAGCCTTTCCTCGACGCGCTAACGATTCCCGTCATCATAATCCACATCTACAGTTTAACATATGAACTTAAATTATTGCATGCTAAACAGTTAAACATCAATAAACTGCATTTAGGCTCCTATAACTACTTAATTCTATTAGAGTAGTACTTCAACAAGTACTAAACCCTAAAATAATGGTATTTCAACTACTACATACTACAACAACTCTACAACTAGTAAGAAACTAAAACCCCCTACAACTAATTCTAAATTCCACACCTGCTGTAGCTCAACTGAAGTAGTACTGAATTTGACAACAATGGTACTACAGCCCAACAACTAGTACTGTATCCTACAATAATGGTACCTTAACTAGTACTGAATGTTATTGGTATAGTTCTTGGAATCAGTCATTTGAAGTACTCTAATCCTTAAACATGTACTCAAAAACATTCCATCTCGTCTGTCCTACAACTCATCACTCGTGTTCCCTTTGTCTCTCAGTGATCTCTGGTAAAGGAAGTAGCAGTAGCTCTAGTGATCACGCCTGTCCGGGTCAAATTGATTGCTATAAGCAGTTTCCATTGTGGTAGTAGTAGTGTAATTCCAGAACATACTTCCTGTTTCCTTCTGTGCTCTTTCATTAGCAGTACATACGTGTTCACATCACTTCATCATCAGAAAACTCACCAGTACACATTTCAAGCTGGGTTTACTGAGTTTTCTTTGTTAAAGATGATGTTTCCAGAGGCTTTAATTACCAGCTGTCCTCATCAAAACACTTCTTCCATTCATATTGTCTTGACTTTACTGTAGTCATTACTCTAAGGTCAATATTAACATTAGCATCGTAATATTTCCTGTCTTTATCTAACTGAAGGTCTTTTATAATGGAATTGTTCCAGGTCTGAACCACTAAATCTGTATCACTGAGACCATTCTAATAATATAAATCCATATTGTTCTGGTAGAATTTCATCAGTCTCTGGTGGAGTGATGTGTGTGTTCGCTTGTTCTGATTTAGTCTGAACTGACTTAGCTTGACTCCACAGTTAGTCCTGTCGTGACTCAATATTTTTTACTTTTTAATTTATTGATAGTTCAATTCAGTTATTGATAAAGTATTTGATGCACTTAACATTTTATCAGAATGCAAAACCAGAATGAAACTTTCAGACTAAAACCTTAAGACTTTATGTGAACTTCAAAACATCAAGTGACTATAAATGGTGCTAATAACTCCAGTGGTAGCCTGCAAGTAGCAATCCCTTCAATACCACCACCCCTACAGGATGTAAACAAATTGAGTCCACCCCCCACAAATATCTAAAACAAAGTGACATCACCACAAAAAGACAAAGGACAAAATAATGCCCTGCTCTGACCATGGATATAAAAAAAGAGCTGGACACTGGACTCCCGGGTGGTGCCCACTCATTTCTATGTACATTTCTAGCTTTGGGGTTTGCTTCTATGTTGTGTGGCCCTCTGCACATCCTCAACAGTGTTTCTCCTGCTGGTCCCGCCCAAGCAGATTGCTAAACTGAAAGTGATTGGTAGATTTAACTTCATGACCTCAGCCTGGCAGATAGAAACAGCCACACCTGTAAAGTAAGAGGCTTTATGTTGATGATTTATCAGGTTTTAAGTTTTGAGGATAAGATTCTGATCTTTAAACTGACCTTTTGTTTAAAGCAAAGTGACTGAAGCTCAGTATACTCTTGGTTTGTGCTCGGTTTACCAGTCCTTACGAGCACATGATCCCTGGGGGGACCTGAGTTTATTTTCTTTGAAAAATGTGATTTCTAACCTGCAGGGGAATTTGTATTTGCAGTACCGCAAGTGTCCACCAGCAAGGCTGAGTGATGGTGCCGTATCACATTCATAAATACATCCATTGTGATAGGGGGTCAACATCTACCATGCCCTTTGATCTCCAACCCTGACTGTCACAGCTGCAGACCCCTTCCCTCCTTGCTCTGTGACCTCTGATGACCCCTGAAGGGATTTTTAACTGGATTTGCTTAATTTTATACCATAATCATTTTGTATTTTTTACAGTTTTTGTATCCTGGCAGTGATCGTAGACTCACACAGTTCAGCCGCTATGCAGTCCATGGCAGCCATGTTGGTGCCAAGCTGTTGCTATAGTAACATGCTATGAACAAGAAGAGTAGGAGAATAGACATTTTTGTGTCCTCAATGGAATAGTTTGCTATTTTGATTAGATGTTCAGATTGAATAGCTTAGCTAAGCATATAGACTTAGCATATCTCCGTGGTCATCACCATGAGGCTACCAAGCAACCAGTAAGACTCCTGGAAGTGACTGTGACTGGCCAGTGTGGCATCCTTATTAATCATTGTGTGGTACAGATTCAGCTCCAACATGGCGGCTGTGGTCCTGCAGGCTGAACTGTTTCTGTAGCAGCCGCTTGTTTTTCTGTCCTCACAGATGAACCAGAGCTAAAATGGAGGACATGAACTCTTTCTACACACAGTGGTCCTGTGCAGACATGGCAGTGTGTGTATGAAGAGGTGTTACCAGGGCGACGGTGTATCTGTTGTTGTTGTTGTTCCTGTTGTTCTTGAATGTGAAACTTCTTCCAGCTGCATGAATAAAGTGAAGAGAAACACAACAGAGTATATTTATGGAGTGCACATAAAGCTTATGAGAAGCCTCATTTACAGCCAGAGAAGTCTGTTAGTCCACTTTGTGTGTTTTTCTATTTGTTATCAAGCCAAACCTCATTAAGATCATTAATATGGTGCCGCCGTTATTCTCTGGTCGCGTGACTTAACTGCTAAAAGATTTACAATACATTGATCACAATGATCAGTGTATTAGTTATAGACGACTGTCTTTAGCCATATAGCTGAAGTGGTTCTGCAGACTGCAGGTGGATGGAACAGGATGTAAATCTTCCTGCGACCTTCGGCACAGTGTCTGAAGGTCTTGTAATTACAGCGCTCCCTGCCGCCGGCGCGCGCAGTTCAGTTCTAACGAGCCAATTTACCTTTGACAAATCAGCCGCGCAAATTACGTCACCACCAATTGGAAGAGCAGGCGAGGTCACATGGTCACAGAAACCCGACAAATCGAAGCAGCTGATGAGCAATAGCTTCACCTTCAACCTGCGGTGAGTTTAACCTCTGTCACCTGCGTGTCCACTCACCTGTCTGTCGGCCGCTTGTCTTTCACTGTTGTGTAAATGAAACACGTGACTGTGAGCGCCTGTGTGGGGGTGGTGGTAGTAGACGCTGTTGACGCTTTGAATAGAGTTTGTAAAAAATCTTAAAGAGTTCAATCTGCAGACTGGATGGGACCACATTTGAGATGAATGTAATCATTGATCAACAGAAAATGAACCAGCAACTATTGATCAAATATTGTGAAAGGGGTCTCTGTTAAGAGTAAATCAATAAAGACTTCAATAAAGAAATCTGATAAATGAGTTTAAAATAAACCAACCCAGAAGACAATCTGCAGCTCTAGTTCAGCAAAACCTGGTTAATCAATCCCTCTGTTTCCTGCTGCTTGTCTGGGTCCAGGTCTGAGTCCGTGTCCAGGTCTGTGTTCTTGATCTAATTCCAGCTGAAGGAATTAAAGCTGGTTTCCTATCATGCTTTTGTTGTGAAACAGCCACTAAATGATATGTGATGTGAAGTCTTGAACTGGGTGAACCTACACGAAGCCTGCACATAACTACCAAGATAAGAGTCAGCTTGTACAGCTTTAATGTTGTAGGGGGCGGACTGCACCGTGATGGGGGAGTCTCGGCTCATCGTGGAGGAGCTGCTGGCTCTCTGTCTTCAGAGGATCACTATGGAGGAAAACGCTGTCAACACAGATCTGGGTGAGCCGGATTCATTTAATCACACCAGAACAACACTGACCCAGGAACAGTTCACACCCTCTGTGTGAAGGAACCTCAGATCCACCTCAGACCAGGACTTTGTCATTCATTCCAATCCAGAATAACTGAACAGGAAGTTGTTGTAGGACCGACTCTGAACCTGAAGATGGTTTTTAATTCCCCCTCATGTTTCCTCCAAATGTTCTGCAAACTCGGTTCTAACAGAATAGTGCAGCGTGAGCAGGTATTCAGTGCTGCTGACTGACTGTTGAACCATCAGAACAAAAGATGAACAGCTTTAGAGAATTAGAAATGATCTGCAAACCTGAAGGAGCAAGGTGCATGTCATAACCAAAGAGCCAATCACAGAGCTCCAG
Organism: Nannoperca obscura; assembly: GCA_036024295.1. Classification (NCBI taxonomy): domain Eukaryota; kingdom Metazoa; phylum Chordata; class Actinopteri; order Centrarchiformes; family Percichthyidae; genus Nannoperca; species Nannoperca obscura. The sequence goes on from JAVQJL010094370.1 coordinate 10,811, forward strand.
TCTGAGGAGGAGGAGGAGGAAATCTGGATTAAATTCAACAGGAAGCTGGTGCAGAACTGAGATGTTCCCTTTTTTATTGGATAAGTGGCAGCAGAGGTACAGACAGGAAGTGATGACGGGAGAGAAAGAGGAGTACAACAGGATTGTTTTCTGTGTCCACATGTTCTTCACACACTGTTTGATGGTGATTTTATTTTGCGGTTCTTTCAGAGTTTGTTGAAGTGGTGAAGAACTTTGAGACGGTCAGGAAGCACTGGCTGCATGCCGAGCTGGAGCTGAAGAAGTACAAAGAGCTGCTGGTGAAGTCTGACGTGGCCAAAGCTGCTCTGGAAGTCAAACTGAAACACGCTCGAAACCAGCTGGACGTGGAGATGAAGAAACGCTACAAGATCGAAGGCGACTATCAGTACCTGGTGAGTCCCAATAAACTCAAGAAGTTCCATTCAGGTCGTGGGGAGGGGGGGCATGATCATTTCCTGTTTTCTCCTGGGAGGAAAAAGTCAGAAACCTAAAGGGAGAAGTTTATATGTTTATATATTTTGGTTTCATGATGGAGCCAATCAAATATTGTATAAAGCAGTGATGTCAGCGTTGTATCACACTGAGCCAATCAGCAGGTACACAACACACTGTGACCAGGTCCCTACGTTTTCTGTTGCTTTGAATAATACATTTTAAAAGCATGTTGACATTATTTTTGTGACTTCACGTTTCACTCGGACTATAATCTTCTAGGTGAATGAATAAGAAACCTGTCGTGTTGGCAGCATGGCAGTCCACTTTGTCTGCATCTAACTTCATCTTCTGGTGTTTGACGGCAGACACAAGAAGCTACTTCACAAACTCCCCTTACTGTTAGAGGGGAATTTCACTGCCCACATCAGCTCATCACAGTTGTCTCTGATTCCCAGCAGAGGCAGATGCAACTCATGTGTGACATCCTGGTTCATGACAGTAAGTCCAGCGCTTGTCTGAACGATGAACAGAAGTCTCTTCTAGCTACGTTTGAACACAAAGGAGCAAATGTGACTCTGCACAGAAGCAGCAAACGGTGAGAGACCAGTCGCTCATGTAGTTCACTACTGGGGTCAAAGAAAATTCCATGAAGCCGCTTGGACCCCTGGGTAACAGACGGGTCGTGCGTGCATGTGTGTGCGTGCGTGCGTGCGTGTGTGTGTGTGTGTGTGTGTATATGTGTATATATGTGTGTATATATATGTGTGTGTGTGTGTGTGTGTCTATCTGTGTGTGTGTGTGTGTGTGTGTCTACCTACCTAAACAGCATGTTATTTGGAGTAAAACCTTTTCTCTTGGTTCCTTCAGGTTGTCGGTGATCGACGAGTCTTCTTTCCTGTCTCACTCTGATATCAGCTACGATCGGACAGATGATGACATGGTTCGTACCCTGAACAGTCTTCTGGATTTTCACGTTTACAGTTAGTTTCCTTCACATCCCAGCAGGTCATTTTCTCCCAATCATCAGTTTCTGCATCTTCTTTCCATACAGCATCGGTTGGTTTGATTTCATTCTTATTTATGCAGCCAATAACAAGGGGAGTTCATTTATATACCATCTTTATAACAACAAGGTCAATCAAAAAGTTTAACATGAGACATGAAATATCATTAAGACAATATATAAAGTCTTTCTTGTCCTCTGAGAAAACAATGACAACGTGATACTACAGTTAATGTTGTAGTAAACTGTCCCAAACATTAAAACCGTGCTCTCCTGATGTGATGGTAGTGTTTGTCATATTGTTTCAGGACCTGGACACAACTGTGATCAAGCCCCTAAGATCTCGAGCCAGAGAGAAGAGAGTAAGTGTGACGAAGCGGGCGCGACCAAAGCAGCAGTTACACCTTTTACATGTTTCTCAGCATGCTGTGCTTTGTTTGTCAGAAAATCTGGCGTTATGACATTCTGTTGCTTCTCTGCAGCGCTCGTCAATGGGACCGACTGTTGGTGCTCCGGTTGGAAAGCGAGGGAGAGGCGGGAACATGTCGGCAGAGTTGCTGGAGAGGAAAACTGTGGACAAGGTCAACAGATCCGTAAAAAGACTGCAGTCTCTGTGGGACGCACTTAGAACACAGAGCAAAACTACAGCTGTAATGACAACTGTTGAAATGCAAGTCATATAGTTCTACATCAACATTAGCTGCCAACAATATGGACTTCAATCATCTGTACCCACTTTTCAAATTATTATTAGTCTAGTGTGTTTCCTCTGACTGAGAGGATCAGCATGCATTTATGCATTCAAAATGTTCCTCCAGTAAATGTATCGGCAAACGGCTGAAAGTTTGGCTAAAGTTGGTTTGTGTGCGACTCAGGAGGTGGAGACGATAGTGAAGGCATCTGTGACGACTCCCGAGACAGGAGGGCAGATCCACATGGTGGTGGGAATCACACAGGAGACCACCGAAAACTCGGCCCGGACCCTGACCCAGGAGTGTGCCGTTTCTATCATGGGAGGAAATGGAGGTGAGGTACAGACTACTGAATTAGTTATGATTGATAACTGTTGACACTAAACTGCTCTCATTAGTGCTCAGGATTCCTGGATGTTTTTTAATCATCAGTTAGAGCAGCGTTTCATTTTTTTTGTTGGAGCCCCACCAGCAGGACTCCGCACAAGAAGGAACCCTGAATACGAACATCACACATTTGAAAACTATGTCACTTTAACTGATTCTGTGATATTCTTTGTGTCTAAAAACAACATCCTTAGACCAAACTTCAATCTGGTTTCCTTGTGATGAGACAGTGGCCGAGCCTGAAACTGAAGCAAAGACAGAGGAGCGCGCCGCCGTCAGAGCATCTTACACCTGTAGAGCAGAGAAAACCCAGAAACATGTTTTTCTTTCTAAAACGGTACGAACCAACAGAACTACACTGGTTTATATAAAAAGGTTTTATTATCAGGTCTCGTTGAGAACGTGAGATCCCTTTTTTTTAAGAGAGGCCTGACAACAAGAAGCATAAAACAATCAGATAACTAATCTTTAATACCTTCAAGTGGAATAATTGAATGCAGCTTAAGGCCAGTTTGCAGTTCAGTCCATTTAAAAGGTTCCTTAAACTGAGTCTGAGGTTTCATACTTATTGGATTATGTAGATTTCTTCTCAACAGTGAAGTCCATCCAGCTGTGATCCAGAGAGCACAGATAAGCATGAAATGTCATCAGTGAGAAAGTGATTATCAGGGTTTTGTTGAAGTAATCAAGAGCAGCATGGCTGAACAAACGTAGAAACACAGACAGCCTTTCATTCTATACCCAATGTCTAGTTTGATTTCGATTTTCTTTAGTCAAATGTTGAATATGAATCTTGATTGTTTGTATGACTCAGAGTGACGTGGGTACCATTTATTTAACATCTTTATGACAGTGCTGAATCAGACTGAAGATGAGTAATATAAAACTGTATCCTCCGCATAAAAATGAACAATGAAGTACTGATTAGATGTGGGCTTGCCTCACATCAGGATCACCGACTGAGCTTTAACATCCGGTCTGTCTCCTGTCCAGGTGATCCGGCCGGAGACATGCTTGCCGTGCGGTAAAAGGATCCGCTTTGGGAAGATGGCATTGAAGTGCAGAAACTGCCGCGCGGCCGCTCATCCGGAATGCAAACAGAAATTCACTGATGGCTGCTCGGCTGCCACCGGGGCAGGAAGTTCAGCTCAACAGGTACCTCAGAGTTATTTAAGGCTTTCAGACCAGATTATCCAGAACCAAAGTCAGTCCAGTCACATTTTTGTTTCTGCTACATGATGAAAAGTGTGAAGATGAGTCAAAGTTCCATTCAATCACTAACTTGAGCAGGTGATGTTAGAATCAGCCCCCCTCCCCAGAGACTCCCATTTAGACCGATAACTAAGGCAACATCTGTGAAACAGACCTGAGACAAGATGATGTTGTTTTCTTTTCCTCTGCAGAACTCGTTGGACAGTTTCGCTCCAGTCGTCCATCCCCGAGTGCCTCTACTGATCGTGGAGTGTGTGACTGAGATAGAGCGCAGGGGGCTGGAGGAGGTGAGCTCGTCTCCCCAGTCGTTAAGACTGCATTGTTCAGACTGGATGAATCAGACTCTGGTTGGTTTGAGCAGATCTGAACACAACAATCATACTCGGACAAAAACAACCTCACTGAGACTCTTTAGGGGAGGTGGTCTGGGTCACAGATGAATTCTGTGGTGGGAATTCGATTCTGGGATGTGTATTAACAAAATTAAGAGTTGCTAGTAGCTAACATTAGCTGGAGGATGAATAGTGTTGCAAAGTGGGAGGAGTTATTTCAGTGGCCCCTGGTTCATTAGTGTTTCTAACAGACGATGTTAATGAGTCACAGTCTGGATCATGAAACTCTCCTGTTGGATCAGAACGACTGTGTTAGAAAATATCGGCATCTAAATTTAATGCTCTTTTGGATTCTGCCATTGGCAGCGTGTTCTTACTTACAGCACTAGTGATTCATCTCTTACAAATTTGATGAGACATCGTGTTGTTTTCCATCATGGTTCTATGCACTTTATGTAAAGCTCTTATTTTAAAGTCACTTTGGATAAAAGCGACTGCTAAATGTAATGTGATGTAATCTCAGTTTAAAAAGTCAAGAACTAGGAGGAAACACAAACAAGTTCAGCAGCTCATCCTCAGATTCAGACCAGAGCACACAGTAGGTTTGAGGAAGGAATCACCTGAGTTTACAACAGAGGTTAACCTGCTGCTGTCTGCAGAGAGGACTGTACAGAATTCCTGGAGGGGAGCGTCTGGTGAAGGAGCTCAGGGATCGCTTCATCCAGGGGAAAACTCCACTTATGCTCAGTAAGGTCCATGACGTCCATGTGGTCTGTGGTCTTCTGAAGGACTTCCTGAGGAAACTGAAGGAGCCTCTTGTCACCTTCAGACTGCACAGGACCTTCATGGAGGCTTCAGGTATCTCTGAGTTACATCTGAAACTGTTCACACTCACAGGAAAGGTTGGTTAAAAACACTTTCAATTTACAGAAAACAAACTTAAAGTTACAGGAAAGTGTCCAATACGTGATGTTCTGTGCAACAAAATATTTCTGTTGAAGAAATAACAAAGCTAAGAGTGTAGAGATTATTCTGATGAATGAAAAGTCTTCCACATTAAAGTGTTAATACACACACACACACACACACACACACTATGAAACCACTGAAATGAATTGTTTCTCTTTGGTTTTCAGTCATCTAAATTCACGCTGATGTCAACACACAGCCTCATATCTCTGATGATTTAGCATCACTGTGTTTCAGAGCTGGCTGATGAAGACAACAGCACTGCCATCATGTATCAGGCTATAGCAGAGCTGCCAAAGGCCAACAGAGACACACTGGCCTTCCTCATGCTTCACCTATACAAGTAAGAGCATTTAACTCTTCTGGGAAGTCTTCAGATGGAAAGTAAATGTGTTATTACAGTATTTCTGAGTAGTTTGTCACTTAACTGACTCCGTCAACATACAAACACACACACACACACACACACACTCTGCTCCTAACTGACTGTAACTCTACTGTGGGAAAGTAAACACACAGATAGCATGTTGACATGAGCCCCCCCTTCTCTTCTACAGAGGAGCAAGACAGCCAGACTGAAAGAGTGTCTCTTTGTGGTTGTTTGACTCGATAAAAGGAGGACAAATACTTCATGACAGTAAGTGGCAGCTGAATTTCATGCTGTATTTATTTCAAAATTGTCTTCATTTTTTAGGGTGATGATAAGCCCTAAGTGTCAGATGGACCAGAATAATTTGGCCCGGGTGTTTGGACCAACTATAGTAGGACACGGGGTGTCTGAGCCGTCTCCAACAACCATCATGAGAGACACGAACACTCAGCCAAAGGTTTGCTTTTAACAGTATGTTATTGGCACAATAACTGGATTATATTTTTGTGAGGACTTCTTTACATCAGTGAATAACCCTCTAACACAATGCCTCCGTTTGACCCTGATCAGTGTTTATGTGGACTGATCATGTCCATCTTTACCCTCAGTGGTTCATTCTGCTGCTCTTGTCTCAGGTTATTTGCCGCATGTTGTCCCTTCCTGAAACCTACTGGAGACGTGTCCTTGCAGTCCAGATGGATCAGAGCTCGTCCTCATCCTCCACCACTACAACCTACAGCCAGGACGATGAACATGGTGGGTTTACAAGTATTATTAGTTAAAAGTTTGTCATGTTTTAACATCAAGTCGCAGTGCTCAGCATCAGTTTCTCTGAAACAGGAATACCCGCTGATGGTCAAGGAAACCCAGTAGTCACTTCCTGTCATCAAGGTTTTCCCGAATCCTCAAAGGCTCATTGAACATCTGGATCAATACATTTTGTGTCTAAACAAGCAACTTAAACAAGTTGTTTCCAACGGTGGTTCCTGGGACAGGAAGCTCCGTTTTCTGAATCTTATCTTTTACTGTTTTCATGTGTGTTTTTTTATGTTTCCAGGTTGCTTGTTTAAGCCGTTGACTTCTCCAGAGTTGAACAGCTACTATAAAACTTCCAGCAGAGGATCTCTGAGAGGCAGGATCAGGAACCTGGGCAACACTCTCACCAGCACGTAAGACCACAACAGACCAGGTCCAACCTGCAGTCCACTACCAACAACTACTGTTCGATAAGACCAGCGGTTCAATAAGCCACAGGTGATCGTGATCTGTCAGTTGTAAATAGTTGGACTGACTGTTGGACCAGAAGCCAGTCTTACTGTCAGCTGAATCATTACTCAATTAATCCATTAGTTGATTTACAGAAAAAAAATTGGCAGCCATTTTGATCAGTGATTGTTTCCAGAGGGTCTGGGGGCCCTGAGCCTGATGGGTCATTCAGCCCTGATGTCAGTTCTTGGTGGTGGACTCGCGGTACTGTCTTTTTTTAGACTTTATTGTCCCCGAAGGAAGATTATTTTTCACAGCTCTGTACATTGTCACCTTTCACACCCAAGATAACCTGCCCCAAAACAGTGTTCATACAAGTACATCACCGTCACATACATGACAACAGCAAAATCATCAGTGGACAAACTGGTCAGGGGCCCTCAGTTTTCCCATCATGAGGTGTACTGTTGAGGGCTGCAATGGCTGCTGGTACAAGACTTTTGCCAAAGCGAGCCTTTCTGCACCTCAGGGACCTGTTTTGTGCACAGAGGGAGATATGCACAAGTGGACATTGAGTGCTACTGTTGTTGCTATGTGTGTGATGCCTCTGCAATTGAGCGCTGAGAGACTGTGTGTGGGGAGACCTCTTATTTTTGTGGCAGTGATGGTTACTGTGTTGGATTTTATATTCTCTCCTGTGTTTTTGTCCTTAGTGGTCGAGCAGAACCAGGAAGGAGGTTCTTCACGTCACCCAGCTGATCCTGGATACAGTACATGTACCGCAAATAGTTCTTTGTTAGTGTACAAAGGATCAGTGTAGTTAACAGGAAATGGTGTAATGTGTGAAACTGTGATTAAGAAAATAAAACTTGATAAAGAAGATGGAACCCTTTGCAGCTGCGCAATTTCTTCTGTGCATTGCATTGTGGGAAAATAGTGTGTGGGAGAAAATGTTTTTTGCAAAATATTGATGGAACTGATGTTTGTCTAAATATTCTGATTGTTTTAACAGAGTCAGAACATGAAATGAAACTTTCAGGTGTTTCTGGGTTTAAACTGTGTAAAATAAGTTCTTCCATGTCCTGTTTGTAAGAAACTTGAAATAAAATATTTGACTACAGATGTTTTTTATTTTCGGCTGCTGCTCACCTGAGGGTCAATAAGACAAAAGATTGATGGACAGCTTCACACCAAAGAGTTTATTTGTCCTAAATCTACATATTTTTAAGGTTTTGAATGTAATAAATTACACCACACAGGTGGAATAACAGCTGACCAGGACTCCTTTCTTTAAATAAAGTCAGTGACATCCCTTCCTATCGTTCTGCTCAACGAGGAGAGTCTTTGTTTCATTTTGCCACTGCAACACTCCCATCCTGACAGACAGACAGGTCGAAGAGACAGAGACAAAAGTAAATAAAGGTGTCAACAGATAATACCAGGAATCATCTGAACGCAGTTTGACTTCAACATGGCTGAGAAACGTCTACGTCTCTACATGCACAACTGATCAATAACATCCACCTTCAATCAATCAACCTCCAAACCCACAAGCTGAGCCCAGGAAAGCTGGTGCTGAGACTAACTGGCCCCCCTCAGACATGCTCAGCCCAGAGGTTACCTGGTTGGTGATGTGTGTGTCAGCTCCGTGCAGCAACAATAGTTGGATGATTTTAAATCTATTGAGTCGAACAGCGTCATGAAGAGGAGTGTCTCCCTCCTGAAACACACACATACACACTCACACACGCATACACACCAAAACACAGACTCACAAACACAGACACGCACACACACATACACACACACACACACACAGACAGACACAGACACACAGACAGACAGACAGACAGACACACACAGACAGAGGAGGGTGAGGAAGAGTTGGGTGCAGTACCTCAGCTGACCTCAGGGTGCACATGTAAATCCGAGCAGAGACAAGTGTAATGGATAATAAACCCACCCTGTCCTGTGTATTGGGTTCAGCTCCACAGTGAATCAGGTGTTCAACACAGTCGTGGTGTCCGGTCCTCACAGAGACATGAAGAGGAGTGCTGCCCAGCTAACACACACACACACACAGTATAACAGTTACACTGTCGACATGTGGCGTCCTAATAGCTTACTATCTTACTATATGTAATAGATCTGCCACATGTTGCTGATGCAGCAAGTAGTGAAATGTGAGTGGGTGACTTATTACATCATCTAGTGTCAGCAGTGACAGAAGTAGTACTAGTAGTGTAGTGCTAATGCAGTATTACCTTGTCTCTTGCAGTAACGTCTGCTCCATGGCTCAAAAGCAGTTTGAGTACAGACAGGTGTCCCCCCCGACAGGCAAAGTGGACACAAGTTGACCACAGCTGGACAGAACCACGTGGGACAACATGAGAACCAGATGAAACATGGCTACATTTACATAGCGCTTTTATCCAGCGCGTTTCACAAGGTTTCTGCCATTCATTCACACACACACACACACACACACACACACACCAAAGGCAGGGTGCTGCTTCAAACACAGATTTAACTTGGTTCTAACAGTAGTACATAGTGTACAGACACTATATAATAAACTGATGATGTACCTTATCTCTTCTGTGGACGTTCGCTCCGGCCTCCATCAGATTAGTGACAACCTCTGCCTGACCGTGTGAGCATGCTCTGTGCAGACCTGTACGCTCAAACTGAACACACGCATACAGAGTTCAAGTTATTTAGATGTTACGTGATGTTCACACAGGATCTGAACCCCAAGAAGAAATTCTTTCTGCTGCAACATGAAAAAGATGTTTGTGTCCAGGTAACCAGCTGGCCATCTTTGTTCGGAGAAAACAGAGACACAGCTTGTTAAACATCTTGTTTATGTTTCAGCAGACCGAACATTTATTGATCCAGATAGTTCAAGTTCAAGTTTGTCACAGCCAATAAAAGCAGTCGAGTGTCGATGACTCACAGCATCGCAGGCGTTGACGTCTCCACTTGTCGACAGGTATCTGTCAATCACCAGCAACTGCTTTTGATCACAGGCTTTAAAGAAATCCTCCTCGTCCACATAATAAGGCTGACAGACACAAACAGTCACTGATCACATGGCCATTAACTCAGGAGCACAAAGAGCTGCTCTGTAACATCATGAAGATTAAGATTAAACATGTCAGTTCTGCAGTGCTTCTGTCACAGTTAGATGTCTGTATCAATAATAAATCAGTGTCACATTTGTGCTTTGTGACAAAGGGTTTGTATAAGACATCTGTTTCATAGATGAAATGTCTTGATCTTAACATGAATCACTTTCATAATTCATTTCTTTACTGTTTGCTGTTGATCTGATGTTTTTGTCGGTTTGTCTTTTTGCAGGTGAAGCTGAAGACTGTGGTTGCCAGTGACTCTTTGTTCACCTGTACATGTGTGTGTGTGTGTGTGTGTGTTTGTCTTACCACTCTCTGGACAGCAGGAGGGGCAGCAGCAGGTTTCCTGACAGCAGCTTTCTGCTCTCTCTTGGTCTTCCTCAGCAGCAAAAGGTTCTGGAGGTCTGCAGGAGTCTCCAGGAGGAGACGCCCCGATTTGTCTGTCTGAACCAGGACAGACAAACAGCTTTCACCATCTCAACCTCATAAATACTCATTCACTAGCAAGGAACACATTCTCCATATGGTACGTTTAAAAGATTTATTGAACAGAGGTACATGTCGAATGTTTGAATATTGCTGATGGTTTGGGGAAGCTTCGTGGGGACGCCCGGGTGCGACGAACCCCCTTCAGGACCCTACCGAGAGAAAAGAGAAAAAAGGGGAGAAAGAACAGGAAAAACGAACGAAAAGGGACGGGCGGGTGGGGCGCAGTGATCGAGAGCGGCAGTAATCGAGAGCGGACAAGGGATGATTACGTAGGGTATTTATACGGAAATGGCGTAGTGACGTGGTTGACGTAATGGGGGTGTGTTCCTGCTCCCGAAATTCCGCTAAATAGCAACAATAAATACTACTACTACTGCCAGAATGAACACACTCCTGCTAACACAGTACTACATAGTACTACTGTCGCTCTTCTCCAATACAGGAACTACTCGAACTTGAATCTGTAAGAACCTGTGAGGTTCTAGGTTCTGGCCTGTAAATGGAAAATGGTACCAGTAAATAAATCAGACTGTGGCACTCACTCGTATTTCCAAATTTCTTTACTGTGGCCAAGATAGCTAACATGACAGATAGACTAACACAGATTATAGCAGTGGTAGGCAAACAGTGGCTCAGGGGTCAAATCTGACCCTGCAGCAAATATATTTGGCCACCTCAACATTTTATTATACAGATCAGCCACAGAGACTCACTCGTTTGATGCGTTTTCCATCCTACAGCTCCTGAAACTCTAAACTGATCACCAATGTATTGATCACAGAGTCTGACAAACTGATTGTCTAAAGAAAGACACCAAACCAGTGTTACTGGTCAAATTTGTCTGCTACTGGATGCCATCCAGTAAAGGATGTTTGTTCTCCTCTGACCTTGAGGCTGATTGGACAATCGGAGTCCTGCTTCTCCTGAGAGACGGACGACTCATAGTCTCCGTCCTCCACCTGGTGAAGACACACAGAGATGTCTGTAATTAGGATTAGAGTCAAAGCTGCAGTCTGATTGTCTTTTTGAGCTGTGTCTTGTTGACGTCCTGTGGACTCTTTGTTCAGGCCATCAGATGCACATTTACACCAACATGGAACATTTCCAGAAGATTTTGACACATGTTTAGCATGAAACAAGAGATAAATGAAATATTAACACAGGATTACCTTTGTTTAAGTTATTCATTATTTACTTGCTGAGTGTGATTTTATTGAATGAACGGAGGCTCAGTGAGACTGAGCATGCTCAGATTTCTGTTGACTTTGACTTTGAACCCTCAAACTTTAAGTCTTAAAGAGGAAACCAGAACAGAAATAAACAATATAGAGATCAACACACAGCTGACCTCCTGTATCCCTCTCGCTTATAAAACTTTATTAGCAGCTTAAAGAGGAACAGCAGCTTCAGTTTACAGCTCAGACTGTGTGTGTGTGTTGGACATGACCTTCTCTGGTTTCATTTTATTGGCCAATCACGTCCCAAAAGGGAAGGGTCAGAGGTCAGCAGGGTCACTGAGACTGACTGTCTCTAACATCTTTAGACTAAACCTCCAAGATTGAGTTTATCTGATTCATACCGTTAGCAGGAAGTCAGCTGGGTAACGTACATTTTTTAAGTTTGAACCTTTCTGAGGGTTTGTAAGAAATCAGAGAACAAATCAGAGAATCTGTAGAAGAAGAATGAGTTGACAGTTTCCATGACGGCAACAGGTGGACTGCAGCCAATCCTTAACTATATATATATATAGAGAGAAAGAGAGACATATATGTAGATATATAGCCATAGATATACAAAAATAAGAAATGTTTCTTTCTTACCATCATCATCTCTTCCTCCTCTTCATCCTTCTCCTCCTCCTCCCAGCTGATCAGCTCAGATCTGACAGCATCAAGAAAAACAACAAGAGAAGAAGAAGAGAGTCTATTGGTTTCTACCTTCTTCATAATCAATAAAAAGAACAAACGTCAGCAGTTTGCTTTGGACTCAATGAGACGTGAACACGATGAAGACATTTGCTATTCTCTGGTGTGTTGATGGATCAATAATTTGATATACCAGTAGTTTGATCGTGGTGAAACAGGTAATGTTGTTCACATGATGAAATGTTAGCAGATGTCAGCTTTCACCCACCTCCTCACTGGCTTCATGTTCTCACTTCATACATTATATGATTATAAATATAAACAGAGATTCCAGCTGGAATAACTGCTCAACTTTCCTCAACCAAACAGACGCTCAATCAACACCAATATCAGCCAATATCTCTGATCATCAATCAGCTATGCTCACTGTGTTTTACTGATCCAGTTACAATAAGTTCAATCATCTTTCCAGCATCGTTAACATTAATCAATATGTAAAAGTGAGTACAGCTCACCTCTGCAGCTCCATGTCAGTGTTCACAGCAGCAGAAGAAGAAAGGACTGATGATCTTTTTCCTGTGAGGTGAGGAGATGCTTCATCAGTCTTCCTAATATAGATACACACGCACGCACACACACACACACACACACACACACATTGTGTGTTGACCTTTGACCTCGCTGGTTGAACTTGCAGGAGACGGCTGCTGAGCCCGTCTGGCCTCTCAGTAACCAGAGAAGAAGAAGGAGAAGTAATAATCAGTACGGACAGTAGCAGTAGTACAGTAGTACTGGTAGTACATTAAGTTGTATTAATACATGTAGAGCTGCTAGTAGTAACAGTAAAAGTAAAGTACACTCAGCTGTAGTACAGTAATACTGGTACTGAGCTTATAAACTTCTGTGGCCCTGGGTTTCGCCTCTCAAGCTAGCTGAAAGCAATTCCTACAGACTATACTCTCCTTAGTTTTTCAGGTAATGTTTTTATTTATTACAGAGATTTTAGGTATAAGAGCGTTAAAAAAGGTTTACATATCATTCATTTGGTGTATTAAGGTTGTGAAAAATCTTGTCTTGGTAAAAATAAGAGTTGATCTTGACCTGCTCTGTATGAAAAAGTGCCGTGAGATAACTTTGTTATGATATGGAGCTTAATAAATAAGACTGCAGTGAACTGAATTGATTAGACTCACACAGCCACACCAGGGCACTGAGGCATTAACCAAACACGCCTTTATCTATCACATTGATCTCCATAATCAACAGATCCATAAATTAAAAGGCAATATTCAGTGTATTTCAGCTTGACCAGCAGGGGTCGCTGCATGCTGCATGTCAGTCAGGATCAAGGTCCCTCAAAAAGTGTGTGTGGGAGAGAGTGTAAAAGCTTTCACAGAGTTATGTAATAGGTCTCTCCCAGCTTTAATACTTCCTGTCTGTCTGCCTGCCTGTCTGTCAGTGTTTGTGTCTTTCTGTTCAAGTGCAACACAAAGATGGAAATGAGAAAAATTAGCTTGTAGTTAAATCCTCATGCAGGACCAGTACATTAGTCAGCGGGATCAGTACATTACATCAGTCAGTGGGACCACTACATCAGTCAGCAGGACCAGTAGATCAGTCAGCGGGATCAGTAGATCAGTCAGTGGGACCAGTACATCAGTCAGCGGGACCAGTATATCAGTCAGTGGGATCAGTATATCAGTCAGGGGGACCACTACATAGTTCAACCTAACCAGGGTGGAGATGCCGTCAATGGAGGACCTCTACACCCAGCAATGCAGGAAGAAGACTGATCTACTGGTCCCACTGACTGATCTACTGGTCCCGCTGCTGACTGATGTACTGGTCCTGCTGACTGATGTAGTCTGCAGTAGCATGATGTAACATGATGACGGAGCGATGTCCTTGTTTGAGGATCAACAGTAGATGTTTTAATCTTCATGTGTAGGGAGTTAACATGGCAGTGCAGTCTGTGTGTGTGTGTGTGTGTGTGTGTGTGTGTCTCAGGTCACATCCTGTTATATAACTGTATAATCTGTGAATGGAAACACTGAGCTGGACGACTCAGATTCTCTATAAGCAGCAGTCACAGCTAAGTAAACACTTTATGAATGTGATGTCCAACAATATTAATATAATTATTATATTAGGGTTAGGGTTAGGTAACATCCTTTGTGCCCTTTTGTGGGAAAACCTTCCAAAGGTGTGATAAAGTATAATAAAGCTGTGAAGTGTTTTGGTGTACCCCCTTTTGTTCAGAGTAGATTCAGTCAGCTGGACATTAATGTGAGAGATAAAAAGGAAGAATGTTAGACATCTCTCTCTCCGCCGCTCTGTCAGCTTCCATCAATCTGATCACTGCTGTTCAAACGATTTATTTTGTCTGAGAAGCACACAGCTGAACTCTACATAAAGTTTAACTTCATGAAACCACATTAGTTAAGAACTTTGAAATGTTAATATTTGCTTCACTTGAAAATTAATGTTATGTTACATTAGTTTTTTTATGTGATCGAATTTAAGTCAAATGACTGATTATAAAAATTAATTAGGTAATATAACGATTATGTCATATTTTATTTAGAAAGCATTTTCCTGTTGTGATGTCACTGAGTTTTCTGATGATGCAATAAAGTTTGGAAGAAGAGAGAAACAAAAGATAATCAACATTAGACCTTTATTCTGAAGGGAAATACACAAAATAAACAGTCAGTCACTTCCTGTTTAAATCACATACTGCTTTCATCACTTCCTGATTCAGCAGAAAGTGACAACGTTCATTGCAAACATTGCATTTTACAATACAGCCTTACCATACACTCACTAATGCTAGCAGACAGCTAGCTCTCTGGCTATTATTACGCCATTAATCATATCCATTAAGTTGGCAAAAGCTACCTCTGGCTGGCTAGCTAAAATGATGCATTCAGGTCACATTAGAATAACGACAAGAGCTAACTTCAACTCAGAACTCCAACATCCAAATTATTTCTATTGTATTATTTTCAAATCAGCTTGAAATGGCTGCTGATTAGCCCCGCCCACAGGGCCCATTGATAATCTAATTATACAAAAATAATACAATAACACTAAATAATACAACTTCAGACAGGAAGATATATATATATCTATATATATATATATAT
>JAVQJL010094372.1:0-20223 GCA_036024295.1 Nannoperca obscura
CTGATTGGACTTGATTAGGAAAGGCACACACCTGGTTATATAAGACCTTACAGCTCACAGTGCATGTCAGAGCAAATGAGAATCATGAGGTCGAAGGAACTGCCCAAGGAGCTCAGAGACAGAATTGGTGCAAGGCACAGAAGCATTTTCTTGACAAATGGAGCTTGTTTCCATCAAACTGTCAAGTGAGTTTTATGTAAACTATAGATATAACCAATAAAATAAAAAGTAAAAGTCCTTTCCCTCAAGGGGAGGTGAAAGCAGATAAATAGGCTCCCACAATAGAAACACACACACATCCATTCATGTCCATCCATCCAACACACTGAGGAAATGATTTGCAAGGTGTTAATCTTTATTGTCAGATAATTCAAAGACAAATAGAAATGCACTCTGTTACTAAACAATCATGATGGGTACCTAATAAATGAGGTTGTGCTTCACAGAGAAACATCAGGATTTCTGACTTTGAGATGGAAGCCTTTGTCAGGCCTACAATGCCAAGACTGTCACGATGTATCTGACAAGTAAGTATGTAACATAATTTGTAGGGAAAAAAGGGACAAATAAATTTCCATGTTCCTTTGCTTCAATGCAGATGTATTAATGTGTCAGTCATTGCATTAACATAATGGTCAAAGTCTAATAGTCTAGTCAAGGCGATGATTTCACTAGGCAACAAGTCCACTCACAAAGTACATTAAATACTGGTTTTAATCAACAGGAAGGAGTGTGGAAATTCCAGTCAGTATTCTAGCACCAAATATCCAATCGGAAATTCAGAGCAGAAAAAGATGTGTGTGTGCAGGAACGGTGTCTCAGGGCTTCTCCACTCGGGTCCATGTGTGATGCTCTCAGGTTTCAGGAACTGCGCCCTGTCTCAAAGCCAGTTCTTGGGTGATCTGCATTTTAATTCTTCCTTTTGACTTTGAGGAAAGTGGATCTGCTTACCTCAAGTTATTTACTGAACTATTTCTCTCTGTGGCTGACCAACGTGTCCCATTAAGAACATTTTAGGAAGATCTAAAAATGATTACGATAAGGAACTTAGTGAGTGTATACGTAAAAGACACAAACAGAAAAACGCTGCAATAGATAGAGTGACAAATGTACTGTGTAATGAGAAATAAAATTACAAAGCTAAACAGAAAGAAGAAAAGTATAATAGCTTGAATGAAATGATGGGTCGAGCCAAGAACAATGCATCTTTTTCGATTGGTGTTAATGGGATTTTCTTAATAGAAGCAAAGGACATTGCAAACCATTTCAGTCATCATTTTGTTAACAAAGTTGATAAGTAAAGAAAGGAAAAATGGGCTCCCCTAATAATGGTGGTATGTCGTCCTGAATAATAACCAGTTCTATCTTGAAAAACAAACAATGTGTTTTTGATTTTCAACCATAATGATAAACCAGCTGGTATGGATAATTTGGATGGACTTGAATATCATTGCCAATATGTCATATTTCCAACTTGAGTATGAAGCAGGGGTTAATCCCCAAGATCTAGAAATCTGCCAAGAATTTACCTCTCCCAAAAAACAAATGGGAGAGTCTCAGCCACCAATAGCTAACCCATTACTATCATTCCATGGTTGAGCAAGCTAATGAAAAAGGCATTCTTGAATAGACACTTTCACTTTAAACTCATTTCCAGCATGCCTATAAGGTTGATCACTCTAAGTACAAAGTACTGACAGAGATGACAAATGGTTATATTATACTGATAAGAAAATGATGTTTGGAACTGTATTCCTTGATTTTAGCACAGCATTTGATATTGTAGACCATTGTTAATTAAACTATGAAACTAACTGCATATGAGTTCAAGAGGAAAATTTGCTTGGTGTCACACTCAATGGGAAGCTATCATGGGAGAAAGGTACTGAAAATACTGTTAAGATAATGGTTAGCGGAATATCATCCATTGGAAGATGTTCCTCCTTTCTTACCCCTGCCAGATTGCTAGTGACACAGGCACGAGTTTAATCTCACCTTGATTTCTGCTCAGCAGTCTGGTACAACCAAAAAAGAGCAGTTTAAACTCCAAATAGCTCAGAATAAAGCTGCGAGGCTCGCACTGCCCTGTCCACTTGGTGTGAGGCAGAGAGTACACAGAGAAAGTACAGCAGTCTCTCGTGGCTCAGAGGAGAGGCTGGCATGCAATCTAATGAGTCACTTTAGGAATAACTGTTATAGTAAACAACCAAATTGCCTGCATTCACAGATAAATTATGATAGGAACCACTACCAGGCAGGCTACAAGGGGTTATTTAGTTAAAACAAAACCCCAGAACAGATGCAGTGTGCAGATCTGTAATGTAGAGTCGTCCAAATGTGGAACAACCTGTAAGTACAGCTGTAAACTGCACCTGTGCCAGGTGTAGCAGAAATGACTGAGGGGGGTGGGGCTTAGGTAACAGTCAATTTTTGTTGTCCTCAATAACGACATCCTCATATGGCTTGTGTGGCTGTGTGAAAACTGACACCTCACCTGTGTACAATTTTGTAAGATGATAAAAGTCCATTCACTTCACATCCTTGAGGCTGTCAAGTGCTAAATGGTCAAAACCAGGAACATACTGGAGAACCCATCTCATCCCCTCTATGAGGACACGAACAGCCTAAGAAGCACCTTCAGTAACTGTCTCATCCTACTGAGGTGCTCTAACCATCAGTCATTCCGTTACACAATGCCGTGATGACCCAGCTCTGTGTCTTCTGAGGTACACAGCAGGATGGTCACCCCTCACAGTCTGTACACTGTACCACCTATAGACGTGGACGTTGTTTGCACTGTTTTATACATTTAATACTATTTTGATGCCATTTTATTTGGTCCTCATTTTCAGTCTCTCAAATTCTTTCAGAGGTATAACCACGCCCACACATGCAAGAAAATTTTGTGTCACCTTTATTCTGCCTTAAAATTTGACAAATAAATCAACTTTGTCACTTTTATCGCCTCAGGACTATATGAATGATTTGTTTAATCTAGAGACCCAGAGTGTGCTTGTATCTCCTTGCATCAAGAATAGCTTTGGCTCTCTTTATGTGGGAGTCCGTTAGTTGATTTTGTCTCACCAGCAGATCATTGAAAATGCAGTAATACGGATCCTCATTAATACCTGGAACAAAGACCAACATCTCTTCTGTAATGGCTTCCCTTCAAATACAGAATTGATTTCAAGATACTTGTGTTTTTAAAGCATTGTATGAACTGGCACCAGATTGATTCTTTGATCTCCTCGACCCAATGCCTCAAATGCTCTGCCAGTTAGTTCTCTGCAGTCACAGCTTTTCAGGTTTTGAGGCTTATCTTGATTATCCCATTGAATTTATTTTTATTCAAATTGTCTGTTGTACATTCAGCTTCTCTGTACAGCATTTGCTGGGCTCTATAAATAAATTGACATGACATGTGGTTAAGCCATTTTCACTCCTCCTTCTTTACTTATCAATTTAACTAATGGGCTAAACTGGATATCTCATCAACTGCCAATTTATGCCAGGGTGATTGAATTATCTGGTCAATTAAAATGCTATTTCCAATCTTGACCTGAGATTGGTGATCATTATTGAACACTTTCTCTCTCTCTCGCCAAAGGGGAATTTGTTTCCTACCTTTTCTCAAGGGCATGTTATGCATTTAGCTGACACCATCGTCCAGAGTGGGCTGTAGGGAGGGATTCAGTGTCGTGCTCAAGGACATTAGGGGAGGATGTAAAATGGCTATTGGTGTGGTTAAACCTGTGACTGCAGATCAGAGAACAGCAGTCATAAAACAGAAAAATATGTAAAACATCAACAAAGTTACCTGATTAAAGTAATATAAATAATGTAAAAATCATGCACCTAATGTTAACATGCAGTTCCACTATGGTGATGGATGAAATGACGAAGAAATAGTGTGTGTAATGTTATTAAATACCTAATTTAACCTGAATAGTTTTACCATTTATGTTGTGTTAAATCCTTTTTTTGGATCACAGAGCTCCTGATTGTGTAATTTTTTACCGACTTGCTGCAAGATCGGACAGTGTTTCAATGTTACAATGTACATCTGTATTAAAGCATCATTTCAGCGTTTTGGGAAATACCGTTGGCGTTTTATGGGGGTTACGTTCTAGATTATTTCTTGGCATGCCGGTTGAGTGACAGTCTCTTGCCGTCACTCTGACATTGCCAGGCAACCAGCATAGACTTCAAGAAGTCACTGGTCACAGCCAAGAAATAGTCTGGCACATAACCCCTCGTAAAACTGTAAATAGTCATTTTTTAAGACAGGAGTTGTTTTCACATATTTTTTGCAAAAGTTTTGTAGATAAACAGCCGATATAATTTGTTAATTAGTCTGCTTTAAATTAACTGGTAGGCAGATTTTGTTTATACACTTGGATAGCATAGGATAGGCTAGCTGTTTCCCCCAGTCTTTATGCTAAGCTAAGCTAATCACCTCCTGGCTTCAGCTTCAAATTGAATGCACAGGCATGAGAGTGGTATCAAGGGTGAAGTATCAATCTCATCCAACACTCGGAAAGAAAGCAAATAAGCATAATTTTCCAAATGTCAAACTATTTCTCTAATTCTGTTAAATATTTATGTTTATGTAAGTGTAAGAGTGCTTCAGTAAATATCCCTGATTTGTCTGGCCTGTTGAATCAAGGCTTTAGAATATCCATGCTCATCATCTCCACCTGCCTTCGAGTGAATCAGCATATTGTTATGCAATATTCTGGCACTTCCTCGAATACAAGCATTCAGCTTGTCTTAAACAAAAGCTGAGGTTTCAAGGTGACCCTGCATGTTGATGTTATTGATCAAAGATCTTCTGATCCAGGGAAAATAAGAGTGGTTTTAGTAACTTGTGATACTTGAAATGTCTTTATGGTACCAGCGGGAACACTTCAATATCATGTTCACAGACCTGTTCCCTGTCTGACAGTTTGAGCTATTCTTGCTTTCAGTTTGGATCCCTTTTGGCCTCTTTTATGTCTGTGTCCTGCAAACATTCTAGGTTTTAAAATTGATCCTCTTATTTCTTCATGTCTCTGTAAGTTCCTTTGACATTGGATTCTTTGATATTCTTTGCGGCTTTGATTCTTTCGATCCCTTTGGATTGTTCTCTCTCTGACCTTACGCTTTCAGCTTTTGTTTTGTCTCAGCCCCTCCCTGACACCAAACAATCTCTATTCAACGATTTTTTTTCCACAATCTGATATTATGCTTAAACAAAAGCCCACAAACAAAGCTGAGCCCTTTCTATCTAACAGTCAAGCTCAATAGGTATGTCCCAACAACATAAAACTGATTTATTAAATTCTAATAAAATCAGACCGGTTGATTGATGGGTAAGCTCCTTTTGTTAGTTTGGTTAAGTTAATTGTGTTTCAGTGAAATCATTAAGAGAATGTATGGCCTGTATATCGCCTGCTATGTGAACTGCAATTAGGGAAACTCCTGCCTTCTAGAGCAATTCCCAAGAGACACACTAGGCTGCATGGTGACCCAACATGACACCATCCTCTTGTATCTGTGTGTGTGTGAGCTTCAATTCAAGTGTGAGGATGTGTGCACAAATCCATGTGTGTATGTATTGTATATGTGTAAACACTTAACAGATCTTGTTTCCTGCAGCCTTTAATTAGGTGAAGACTGACCCACCGTACAACAGTGATTAATGTTCTCCAGAGCATTAGTGGTAACACAAGCATCAATCCCATGGAACCAGATGTAAATGAAATGTTTGTATGTGTAAGACTTCTAACTGAGAGTTAGATGAGAAGATTGATACAACTGACATATTTGTGCATTAAGTATGGAGCTGGAGCCAAGAACCGAGTGCAGAGCTGAGCTTAGCATAAAGACTGAAAGCACATGTAAACAGCTAGGTGGTTCTGTCCAAAGTTCAAAAATATGCCTCTAAAAACTGTATAAACACTTTAAATATTGTTTCAAACATACATACATACATACACACAAAATGTTTAATGTTTGGGGTTTTAGAGGGAGTTACATAGTGTAACAGTAGTAATAGTAGTTACAGCATGTAACTCCTCGTTTTAATAGAAAACATTTTTAAGCTGTTTTTCCCGAGAGTTAGATACGAATATTGATACCACTCTCATGTCTGTCCATTAAAAAGCTAAATAATGCCCCAACTAACCCCTCCAAATGTCAGTTATTATTATTCGGTTGCATCTCTTGACCTTTAAAGTATCACCACTACTAACCTAGTAACCTTAAACTGCACAAAGCTGCTACTTGACCTGTCAGTCAGCGAGAAGGGCAACAAACACCTCATTAAAACTTCAGCTGTTTACAACCGCTACCAGGTCAGACATGCATATTGATTCTATCTTTCAGCTCCAAATGGTTTATGTTGGTAGTCCTTAAGGGCCATCACAGCTGTCTGCTTTTTAGTTTTAGTTTTTTTTTTAACCAGTTGCTGACCAAGGTTTGGGCCGCCATTGTTGAGGGTGATTCACGTCTCATTACATACTTCTTAAAGAGCAGCTATAAGTTAGAAAATGTTACAGCTTTACTGCTAACTTTAGTGTTGATGCTATTTTTCCTCCAGTGGACTGTCATGTCTTTTGTTTGCTGCTACTTTTGTGAGGCAGGTTCTGTTGAACAGCTGTGTTTTGTAGAATGTGATCTTTCAGCAGCATAGACAACAAGGAACGTTGTAAGTAATTCACTGATTCTTTATTGTCATACAAATCACACTTTTACATGCAATTGCACGAAATTAAGTTCTGAGGTCCCGGTTAAAAGCCAATAAAAGAAATATCAATTGAATAAATAACAATGGCAATATATACACAATAAACATAAATAAAAATAAAAGTAAAAGAGCAGTAGAAGCTATACAATTTTAGTCCCAGTAGGCCAAATGGCCTATATTGCACGTCCCTGTTCCGGTCACAGGGGAACTATAGATCCAGCACATTCTAATCTAAACTTTGATGATTTTTTAACAGAAGTTTTGTGTAAAATGTACATGTTTGATGAAAACACTGACAATGGACCAAATGGACAAAACATGCAGCTTTGAGCATAATAATCTTCTGGTATTAGTTCATGTGCACCAGAGAGTATGAGTGTGATGTATTCAAATGTTCAGCTGACAACACAGGAGTCCCAATATTGAGCGTGCATTTTCTTTGTTTTATATCAACATATGTGATGAAACTGCATGCAACTTCCTGTTCACTGGCTTGGAAGTTTCTCTCTCATGTCAAATGTGTGTAAACAATCCAACCATTTTCTGTCTCACTGAAAGTAGGCCACAGGTTAAAGGAGAGAGCAGGAAGATCCTGGGTAGTCTGTCTGCGGTTGTCATGTCATCTCTGCATCCTGAAGTCTTACAGGGTTACTAGTAACAGGCTGCAGGGGACGCTCCACTCAAATTACACTCTCAGAAGCATATTATTTTGCAAATGTCCACTGTAAAGATCAGGCGGTGTCCAAGGCAACTGAACAGCTCGAGTGAGTAACCCTAACCCACATAGCGGCCCAGGAGTGATGAGTGAACAGTGGCAGAGTCTGCTGGACGAGACAATATCGAAAAGGAACACACCCTTCGTCTCAATGGATGGATCAATTGTCAGAGTTTAAAAGAAAGTCCAGGAAGAGGCAGAGCTGATATCATGACTCAAAAGCAGACCCGGACTCACATCTTCACAATTATTGATCTGTAACATTGGGCAGAATCGGACTTGAATGATTTAAGATGAAAAGTGAGAAACAAGACAAAGCTTGCTGAAAACCTTAGTCCAACCACATCATGTAGCTCTTGAATTAAGGGTGTTGTATTGACAGAGATAAGAGCCTCTAATGAAAGGGAGTGACTGAAGGCTAAGGAAAGTGACATCACATCAGTCAGAAGAAATCACCAGGACGCCACACTCAAAGGGGTCAGGGTTAATAAACAAACACAGCATGTGAAGAAACGTGTTCCTGTTTTCATGTGTATTTGCCCTTGTGAACACATATTGCTTTACTAAGGTATTTATTTTCTTTTTTTCAGTGCTTTTAATTTTAGTTAAAAGTTCAAACAAAACGTACTTATCTTCAGTGCTTACTTGTCTTTTATTTATTTATTTACAGTTTGTACTTAAAGAAAATCCATTCACTTAATATTTAATGCCATGCTCTCTAGTTCAATCATTTTTATTATGACTTTCAGGGACTTGAACAAGGGATGAACAGAACTTAATTTGCATTTCTCCACATTTTTCTCTTCATTTTCTGATGGTGGAAGCAGATTCTGAGCTGTCCTTTCCACAAGAAGACCTTGTAAGCAGAGTGAAGAGTTACTTTTTGCAACAGGAATCCCAACATATCGTTAATGTGGGTAGCTATAATGTCTGGGTGAAAATCAGTTCACGGTTACTCCATGTAATCATTACATTACATTGTAATGTATTGTTATGAGGAATTACTGACAATGTTTTCTTTCAGAATCACTTTTCTGCTTTTCTTAACTTAACCATAGTACTGTTACTGTTGGTGGACATTTCTGTGGTAAACTATGACAGAAACAACTGAAGTTCACTTCATTCATTCAAACTAATGCTGTGTTCATGTTTTCTTGCATCGTTTCATGCGGCCACATCCTGAACACTAGGTAAAGATTATTATTTTTTATAAAAAATAATACCATCTGCTTTTCGTCACACTGTCAACGGGGGCCTCAGAAAGTTTAGGGCCGGCCCTGGACTCACATCCTGTCAACTCAAGCTGTTGTGCCGGGCCAGATTATGAGAGATAAAGTCTCTGTTCCGCTATGTAGGCACACATTGGCAGTGCATAATTGCTGATCTTTAAAAAGCCAAATATATCCACCACATAGTTCCTACTAATTATAACTCCCTCTATTATTTTATGCAGAAACACATTGACAGAAGTGCAAGGTGTGTAGAAATGTTTCCCCAAAGCTAATCCATCATCCTGTGGTGCAAAATGTCTGTAATAAGTAAGACATTTCTGTTTGGGTACGACTGCATGAAGGAAGGTACAAAAATGAATACACACCTCAGCTGAACAGAGCTGAAAAAACGTTTGGTTACAAAAGAAAAAGATGAGAATGTGATTGACTCTTGCAGCATCTTTTGCATGCCTCTCTGCAGTAGTTGTCTTTGAGAATTGGGAGACTGAACTTCAATTACAGCCTTCTTGGCAGCTCAGAGAGACTTTTTGCTCTGTGGGTTCTGAGAGATCCTTTCTGCTGCACTGCATGCAGGGTTGGGGGTGAGCTACTACCACGCCCCTCTTTAATCTAGTTCAAAATCCCCTGAATCAAAATGTGAATGTGAAGTGCCCATGTGCTCACCTTGACATTCATGCGATGCCTCTTGGCCTGTAATAGAATATTAATATTGCCCCTAACCTATCCTGGAGAATTTGCAAACAATTGAATGGTGGGGAGAGCTGATTTATTTCTGAACACTGAAAGGTTCATTTTAATGGTGGATGTCATTGGCTCAGTATGCTAGAGTTCCCACTAATTATGCAAACAAATTGGAATTTTATCACTGAAGCTGCATTTAACTGACATGTGGCCGATGCAACGACAACGATAGGTCAAGGTGCTGTGAATAGCCAACCAAAGGCAAAACAAACATGTGAATACAATTCTAATTTGTTTACGCTTATTGTTGTCGTCCTTCACAGTCATGCCACTTGATCCTGTGGTGGAAATCTGCATTGCAAATAAGTGTGTCTAGAATTTCTTTTCACTATAGAGGTCAAAACAGCTCTCGGGCACCAAGACACAGAATGAGAAAAAAGAAATATAGATTTTAAAGAGTAATTTAGCTCCAGGCTTCTGTCCATCGCTTCATAGATACCAGTAGAATGGGGGTGGGGTGGTACAGCATTTGTTCTGGACCTGTCATGAAACAAACAAAACATGTTCAAATGTTTGGTGCAAAACACCAAAAGCTGTTTTTCAGCGTGTCAGCCTATTGTTGATAAGAATACAAAAGGCTCGTTTGGGACGTTCTTTCACTAGCAGTTCATTTGCACATAGGGAATTGTTTCTGTGGGTTCACCGTATGATTATGGATTATGTCGGATCATTGTGTGAGTGTGTGTGTGAATGTGCGCACATAAATCCAGTGTAAAGCGACAGAAGATACTGTGTCTGTTGTTGGTCTTTGTTCTGATGTATTGTGCGGACACATAATATATTGTGCTAGCATAAAATAAATTGGCATAAAATTACCATCTCACAAAAAGAGACTATAATAAATCAGAGGAGCAATAAACCAAAGACATATACAGGTTAGAAGAAAAGAAAAAGCAACTCTCTGTGACTCACGAGTCCTCTGTTATTCTGTTGACAACAACAAAAACATCAGACTATTTTATTTGTCTTGTTTTCAGATAATACAACTGATTTGCTACTTTTACTCTGTTGTAGGATTCATAATTTTCATTCATGTAAAAACTTCATAAATAGCAGCCCCCCCTTAAAACCCATAAACTCCCTCCCTCCCTTTCTCAGCTCCTTCTGCATTGTGATGCTTTGACTACTGATGTGATTTTCCCGGAAGTTATGGAATAATGAGGCAGCTTGAGTGACAAGAAGTACCACTGAGTTTAACTTAGCTTTTATCAAATTGTTTTGTGTCAGTCGAACATTTCCACTGAGATCCTATTCTTGAAAATATAATCCAATTCAAACTAAAGCTTGGAATGGCAAAGAATATCCAAAACGCATACTTACTGATTCTGCAGTTATTATACGCTAACATTTAAAACATTAAAGTTTTGCTTTCATATAAAATGAAAAGATAAAATAGTTCATTGTCAATTAGTCTAAATTTCTATATTCTGTGCCAAGAAAAGAGACTGGCAGCAGTCCCATAATGAAGCAAATCCCTCCACATGCCACACAAGCTCCTGATGGGCTCATTAAGCTCTTTACAGACCCAGAGGAGGATTTTAATGGCTGGATGCTCTATGAGTTGAATTTTGTCATTCATTCTTCAAAAAGTGCCTGATGGTGTTTTTACAGTGTGGTGCTAAACTGTGAATAATTTAGAGAATTACTCCAGTCGGCAACAGTTAGCAGAAAGCTCTGGCTTATTATTTAGCTTTTTGGGTTGATATGGGGCGGGGGGGTGGGGGGTTCCTCTCCAGTCACATGACCACTTATTTCTCTACTAATATTTTAAATCATCTGACTGTGTTTTAGATAGACAGGTGGCTTTTAGGTATAACCTAGAAAGCTATGGCCTAAATCCCTGGCTTATCATCTCTTCCAGACATGTACAGACTCAAGCACACAAACAAACAAACAAAAACACACATAGCAACACAGGAACACAGCTCACAAGATCAAAAGGGCTCTATCTGAGGCCTCTGGTGCAAGTTTCCACATAAAATATCTCTGGTGATTGCTTGCTCTTAAAAGGAACCCTTTACATTTTTTCTCACTTGAGTGACAGGAAACTGGAGAGGCCAGGGAATTATGTGCCCTGAACATTTTGCCTAAACATACTGCATCAATGTGACAGCTCCTTGGGATGCTCAAGGCTACTTTGTGTCCTCTTTCCATCCACTGTAAGCCTGGTATCGTGGAACGTCATTTTTTAATTGTCCTTATTTGTTCTGAACAACACACTCTATGCTCAAACAAACAAAATCCATATTTCACACAGCAGAAGCAGCCGTCACATCATTCGATCCTGCTTTGTTATACTGTACGCACCGGTTGTGGGTGTGAAATACAGACTGGCAACTTATGAATGTATTTCCAATCAGTATTCAATATGGTATCGAAGCGCTCAAAGATACACCTTCAGGCATGCATGTGGACATTTTATGGATCTGCTCTCTTTAATCACAAGGCTGAAAATGATTGTAGGCTAACAATGTCAGACAATAAATTGACACTTGTCTTTTTATATAGATTGGTGACAAGATGTTTAACCTTGAGAACCGCTTCAGTGCTCCTTAGCATTAATTAAGTCTCTGAACTCTCTCACAAAACAACATGATGGGTTTCTCTAGGCAACATGTCTCCACAAACCCCCTCATAGCTGTTCATGTTACTGTTCGCTTTACCCTTTACCATAGACACGACATGCCTGTCAAGCTTTTAGATTTTTCCACATGTTGAAGTAGAGTATATGGGAGCTGTAGTTTAAGCGATACTCAGTATCCAAAGAATTTGATTGATGTTGTGCTTTTTTAAATTTTTTTCAAAAAACAAGAACATGAAAGCAACTTGCAGCAAAGATTGCCCGTGTGGGGCCACTGAGGGCAGACAATTGAGGCCTTGTGGGCGGGCCATTGCTGCCCTGTTACCACCATGAAAAGCAGGCACGTGTGGCCA
Source organism: Nannoperca obscura (assembly GCA_036024295.1). Classification (NCBI taxonomy): domain Eukaryota; kingdom Metazoa; phylum Chordata; class Actinopteri; order Centrarchiformes; family Percichthyidae; genus Nannoperca; species Nannoperca obscura. The sequence goes on from JAVQJL010094372.1 coordinate 12,350, forward strand.
ACAAAATTAGTTTGCATATGTAGAATAATTGTGCTTGGAAGTAGCAGTGATAGAAGTCATGTGTTTCTATACTACATTTATTACAAGCAAGATACACCTATTTACATTTTGGTTAGAAGATAAAGACATTTAGGAAACTCAGTACTGAATACAAAATGTGTTTGTTCAAGCATCATAGTCTTTAAAATTAAACGGCACAACATACATTTGAATTTACCTGAACTTTTGCACGTTGTCTGTGAACTGCTGCATGATTCCCTGGACAAAGACTGAATCGATGATCCCCTTCTGGAACTGGCCATAGAGGATGTCCACAAAAGGCATGAAGCAAACACTTCCAAGAAAAAGCTAAAATTATCATCCTCCAATGGCCTCACAAACCCTCCAGCTTCTCACATAGTTGCAGGATCAAACTCGCCCGAGTCCCTGACGGTTTCAAAACACTGGAGAAGGTCATCTTTGTGCTCAAAGATAGTGTTCACTGCTGTGCTGGTTCTCGTGGGAGAATCCAGACATGTCAGAGAAGAACTGACTTAACTCTTGAGATGTGAGATGTCAACTGCTGCATGATTAGGTTAAGTTGGTGAGCATAGTAGTGAACACAGACACATTTTTCAACTTCTTCTTCACAGCACATGTGGTTCCTCTCATGACGCTTGGACCATCATATGCTTGTTATTTCTGTAATGAATGAAACAAAGGTTTTTATGAAAGTAATTTCCAATGTACTCGTACCTACTAACACCTTTAAAACTCCTAACTTTTAGCACCCCATTTGTTTCATCCATACATGGGAATAAATGTAAACATTTAAATGTGTGCTTAATGCTGTAACTAGTTGTTGACAAACAGCTGTATCTTCTTCTCATCTTTCAGCAACAAAGTAACCTCTAGGAAACATTTACTTATTTTTAATTCCTTTAAAGTTATTGTTAGTCTTTCTGTAAATCCAGATTGAACACCAAAACTACTTCACCGAGTGGTATTTTCTTATGCCCTCCACCAACTCAACCCTATCCTGTCTGCCAACTAAAAGCCTTCGAGCACTGCAAACCCATCGCTGCAAATTCTATCCAACTGTTAAAAATGTTCCTCTGTGCACTCAGGAGGCCTTAATCGAGGTCAAGGTGCACGACTTTTAAATGTAAAACTTCAAACACCTTCAATCGCAGGTCTCACTCTGTGCCTTTGGCCTGTTCAAGGTTTGCAGCTCTCAATCAGACAGGGAGACGTGAGTATCTAAGATAAAAGGACTCCCCTCAGCCTGGGTTCTCTGCGGGAGTCAGACCTGTTTTCAACCTGTCTTAAACGCATGCTTACTTATAGATTCCTTATTTATTCTTAGAGCTGGAAGAAAATAAAAGAACAGAAAACAATCATCTTTTGCTGTTTCTTACAGTTCTTACTGGTGGATGCAAACAAAATGCAAAATTCAAGCCCTTTGTTATGAATACATTTTATTCATAGACTGTCTAAAATTCCGACAAGAAGCAACACTTTAGGTTAGGTAAAAATTAAACTGTGACACTGAACACTGAACCTGGTGGAAGGTGGAATCATGTCTAATTTTGGAATTGCTTCATTTAAATTGATGAGTGACCAAATTTAATAAACAGCAAATGAAGAGAATCAGAATCAGATGCTCTGTTAGTCTGCTGTCAGTCTCTTCTCTCTAAATCTCATCACCGAGAGCTCTTTTTTTAGTCCCTTTTTGTCAATAATCGACAGGAGGCTATTTTGGTTCAGTTGGGAGAGCAGGCAGCAGGGGAAGGACCCCAATGCGGATGAAACAGCAGACTGATGCAGTTCAGTTACTTATTGTACATAAAGGATCTTACAGGCAGGTGTTGGTTCTAGTAAAGCAGCAGAGTCAAAGTCAGGTACAGATGGGCAGATGATACCGCAGTTTCGATGCTTGTTTCACTCCTGTGAAGCACTTTGTTTCAATACATTGTGCCGGAGCTTGTGTCAAATGAAGAATATCACGTGACCATGATGACCGTACGCAGCTGTCCGAAGCTTCAAACGTCACTGGTGCTTCGGAAAGCGGTTCATTCAGTTTGACAATTTAAAATGTTTTACAGGTAAACGCTTTGATTGGCACATTAATGGGATAAGACGAGAGAGGAATAATTGGGAAATACGGCAATGTGCACTAGAAAGACAATCATACGTATGACAACATTTTGTACTGATACCAAGTCATAATGTAATAAAAGTAATAGACTAATTTAATGAATATCACTCTCATATCAACTCATATGAAATGGACAAAAACATGAGCCCACAGTGGCACTCAGACTAAACTACACCAAAAAGTACATTAATGTTTGTCAGCTAAACTATTTTATATCTGGGCTTTTCGGACCACGCATAATTATTTTTACTTTAACATAAAAAATAACATTTATATTTAACACAGCACTTCTGAAAAGAAGTATATATATTTAATAACATAGAGGCTTCTTGGACTTTGACTGCACACATATGAGACTACAAATATTAATATTAGCCAGTTGTGGTGGTGCTTCGCCCCCAGTCACAAAGGGCTGCTATAAGTTTTACGAGCCACCAGATGTTGCTGTGTTTACTGAGTTTGAATCTTTTTTGGCATAAATAGAAAGAAAGCCCCAGTGCTTCATAAGGCTTCATCCGCCCATTACTAAAGTTAGGTTGCTCAAAAAGGTACAAGGCACATGACAACCAGGATGAACTGGCAAAGGAACAAAGGTCTGGGCTGGTATACGTGGTGAGTGACTGACGAAGGAAGTGAGAACAGGTGAGGGTGAATGAAAAAGTCTGGTGAAAAAGTCTGAGGGCATCTGGTGGACAGGTAGGGAATGTCAATTAATGGTCCTGAGGAAGTGGGAATGGGGCTGAAGATGAGGACAGACGTGCAGAATGTGACACCAATACATCATTCCCATCAATAACATCAAGAATGTCAGACGGCAATGGCCTTTTTCTTTCCATTATCTCCCACATCGTTAGCTGCAGAGATATGTTCTAGTTGTCAGTCATCCTTTGCTAAATAGGAATTCTGCTGACCTCCTGCAATTTAAACAGGCAGTTTTTTTCTTTTTTTTGCATCTTCACCTGTATTGAGTGCTAACTGAAGGATCTAAAAAAAACTGGGCTTATTGTTCAACAGCAGATCATGCACCATCAGTGGAGGGTTATTTATTCATTGAAGGAACCCTCTGATATTGTTAAATGAAATAAAAGCAGGGCACAGATTTTTTCAGTTTGTGCAGTCACATCTGGTCTCCGTGGTGACTTTATTAAAGGTGGATAATTATATTTAGAGTGCTTTCTATTCAGGGAAACCCAACATGTTTTTCTGTTGTTGATATATTTACATAGTATTTCACCTCTTGAGTTAATATTAGCATGGGTTTTCCTCTACCCCAAAACAATATTATAAACTTTTTATTATAAATGTATAAACGTTATTCAGTACCTACCAGCACACCCAGTCCTTTTTCTTCTTTCAGGGCTCTCCACCTTGGCAAGGCAACGCCGATGGTAACTTTAGTTTTCCTTGCTGACGGTCGCTTAAATTTTTTGACTGTTTGCCTTCATCTGAACATTGAATGGGTTTCTTTTTCTTTGGATTTGCATTGGTTTTTGATGTTTCATTGTCATTGTCGCGGGGCTCCGACTATGGTCGACTGATCATCAAATCATGTTTTTTTCCTTCCCTCTTTTAATAATCTTGGAACAGAACACGTCACTAACGTGATTTTCTGATTTTTCCAGGGAATGTTGCCACAGACAACGCAAGGGTTTCATCAGTGGGCCACAGGCTCAACCATCATTGGGTCTCATTCGGCGATAGAACAGACATTTATTTTAATGAAAATTTTTGTTGATTATTACTTACTTGAAACCTTACTTTCTACATTTATTGTTTGACGGGAATAGTCACATATCTTTAATATGTGAATATTCTTGTCAAACAATAAATGTAGAAAGGAGTTTTGCTAAAAGAAAGTTTTACTTTCCATGGTACACCAGGAAGCTGTTTTTCAAATGACATTTTATATCAGCATCAGTGGAGTTTAAAGCAAGTACCTTTTAGTTTTTACAGATTTTTTTCTTCTTAAAACACTCCTTTTAGAGCTTATACAATCCCAGGGAGGCTCGAGAGCTGCTTGTGTCAGCATTTCTCAGGGGTTAAGAGAAGAGACACTTCTAATTATAACTGTGCAGAGACCAGTGGGGCAGAATTAACTCAGGGAAACTATTCAAATAGGCCATTTATTCTGCAGCACAGTGCATAACACCAGCCATCACCTTTCAATACAACTGTGTTCCTGCTGCCAAGATCCACAACAGTGCAGTGTAATGTCCTGTTATCCTCAAATTTGTTAACATTTTTTATCCTTGGGGCCAATTAACCTCCAGAAAAGGATTGTAATTCAAATGTTTATCCAAGTTTATGTCAGGTACTTTATGTCATTTTGTTGACTGCCTAAATGCCCATTTGACAATGGTAAAATACTAAAGACTGTGGTAAAATATGCAAATCAGCATAAAATCTATCTCACTTTTTATTGCGTTATATTGTTTCTCTTACGTACTCAAGTTCCACAGGGGATTTCCAATTGTACAACTGCATATTACAGCCATAGCTGGACTGTGCATGACATGCTACCCATATTTTGATACCATATGTGTTGTCTTAAGGGACCGGACCCTCGAAATGCAACCAGACATTCATCCACAGTCAAGTGGAGACCTGGATTATAAAGAAAGGGTAATTGCTGGACCCCCTTGTCCCATACATACTGTATCGGTCCTGCTTTTTTTCTCTTTCATCAAAGTATCTGACATGGGAAAAACCATGGTATGCCTCACACTAGCAGCACTCCAACTTGTGGTAACATGTCCACTCTTGAATCTGCTGGTGGTTGAGAGACAACCCCAAGGGTTCTCATCAGAAGGATAATATTGAGAGTCCTCCTCAATATTATCCTCAGTCTCAAACTGATTCTTCTTTATGTCACTTTCACTGTCAAAGAGCTGCGACAAAACCTGAAAGAACATTTTTGCTTAGAAGTCATTTTGAATTGAGAAAGAGCATAAAGAGAGAGCACACAGAGCACCAAGAGATGTGGTTTGGAAGGCTGCTGTGCAAGCATCCTATTGGCTGGGGAATTTTGATAGGCATGTTGCACAAAAAAATCCAAGTGCACAGAAAAAAATCCACGCGAGCAGCAGAAATTCGTGAACAGACTTTCCACGAGTGCAGAAGTAACCTGAGTGCGAGAGCAGCGTTTTGAGAGAGAGCACAGGAAATCCGTGAAAGCAGAGCAAATCCACGCGCAAGCAGAGACAATTTGAACAGGAAATCAATAAAGACTGCTCTCATACTGAAAGAATGTGCTCTTGATTGAAGATAGGAAAGAACCTCCATAGATGTCCCCATTAAATTAGGAAAAGCCATAAAATTTTATCCCAAAACAATTATGTCTATCACTAATTAAATGTTAAACATTCGGTGGGGTCAAATTGACCCCAAGAATAACAGGAAGGTCAACGAGGAGTGTAGCTTCTGTAATGAATCTCCTCTACAGCAGTCCTAACACACATCATGGAGCTGAAAATGTATTTTGACATTTTTCAATTGCTTCATGTAGCAGTGCAATGTTGAGCCCTTCTTGATTAGAGTGTTTGCAAAATGAAAACAGTTTTCCTTTAATCCCTCAGAAGACCCAGTGACTGGCCCAAGCACCCAGAGAGACATGATTGTTTTGTTACAACAGAACCAGTTTACAACATTTGACAAGAACTGGGCTAAAGGCACTAACACTCAATCAATACCTGAGGTGATTTTTATAAAGACTATATTAGACTATATTACTTCATAATTGGATGACCTACCACACCTGAGTAATGTGACACACAAATTAGTATTGGAATTGCATTTAGTGTCCTCTTTAATCTTGGATTAATGAAGAAATGAATACCGGTAGTTCTAATTTGTACCAGTTGCAGTAGCTAATCTCACAATATATCAATATATTACCTGCTTTAATCAAACACTTCTTCTCATCTAAAGTGTGTGGTGAACAATTTGCCTGAAAGTGAGGCCATGTACCTTTTGCCAGAATGGACAGGATAATTCTAAATTCTAAAAGTAAACCATGCAAAGAGTCATAAAGTCAGTGAAATGTCAGTTAAACAACATTTATTTTGCTACAAAATACAGCCACCAAAAGCTAAAATATTCTGGATACAGGCGCTGCCATTGTTCGCTTGTGACGTCATTTGGAGACAGAGTCTGCACAGTAGTGATCTGCCGAACCAATCGCTGGCACACCACAAGTTGTCAATCAACACCCCTTTTTTATAGCATTAAATAGCTCATTAAAACCAAATTATCAAAAATTAACACTTGAACACACATCGACGTGATAAGAACTTCTCCATCCATCTCCCATGAGCTCTCCTTTACCTGGACTCCACGACAGTTGTTCCATCGCCCTCGGCCAGGAATCTTGGGATCATCATCGACAACAAACTCACCCTCACCGACCACATTGCTGCAGTCTATGCACTTTATGTAAAGCTCTTATTTGGAAGTCGTTTTGAATAATATGCTAAATGCCTAAATGTAATGTAACTACATAAAATGACAGAAACCATCTTTGCAAAAAATGTATTTGACGTGTACTTAGATTTTCAGTTTGGCCCCCTAAGCTAACAAGGAGCAGGTAGGGTATATGACCTTAACTGCAGCCAACCACCAGGGGGCGATGGAGATGTTTTTGCTTCATAATGCTGTGTTCTATTGTTTAAGAATTAAGCTTTTCATTTGTAAGCAGAGTGTGTTATTTCCTCTTTCACAAGTTAGCTAGTCTCACTTTAACACAAAAATAAAGGTCAGAAATTCAAAGCAACTGTACATTTTGAAGCCATGGAAACAACTGATGTCTATGCACAGCCATCCATCACTTTTTGGATAACCTAAGGGGTGTTAAACAAACTGTATCAAATCTGGTAATCTTTTGATGTTGTTGATATAATATAGAACACCATAATCTTTTACTTTACTTAATTTACCTTACACCAACCTCCTCTAGAGAATCATTTTTTCTGTCTTTTTTTCTGCACCCCGTACTGGTGGGGGGCTGTGACTGCAAGGCAAAAAAGTTTACTAAAAAAATCTATTAAAAACTTTTGAGAGTTGCATTTTAGCATAGGCAGTCTATAAAACATTGTTGTTCATTAACTGCTTGCAATCTAACCTTTTTTTTAATTATTATTTATATTATGATATTTAATTTCATTTCCAAACATTCAATGTATTTTCTGTGTATTTGATGCACACACGCAGAGTGTGTAGTTTGGTGCATTATTTCCATTATTGTTTCTGTCACAGATCTTGTAGTGCGACATGTTTCAAATGAGAGCAAGAGGACGTCTTTGTAGTGTGAAGTGTTGGAGTGCTGTCTTCAATGAATTTTGTTTTCGGTTGCTGTGTGTGTGAAAGAAAGAGACAGCAAGAGGTTTTGGAGTGCTGCACTGCCTACGGCCTGTTGAGAGGTATCTGGTGTTGAGCTGCCACTCACCGTTTCCAAAAGGGCATTAACTCCTAAACCAAATGTTATTATTGTAGGAAATAGGTTTTTTAAAGAAATAATGGCTCTACATTAAATTATATATTAATAATACTGATTATAGCCAATGTATCTTTTTACACACACTAAAAACAAAGTCATCAACCAGGAGTCCCCATGAGGTCCATTCATTGTTGCTATTTAGCGGAATTTCGGGAGCAGGAACACACCCCCATTACGTCAACCACGTCACTACGCCATTTCCGTATAAATACCCTACGTAATCATCCCTCGTCCGCTCTCGATTAC
>JAVQJL010094375.1:0-15952 GCA_036024295.1 Nannoperca obscura
AGCCAGCGTCCAATCGTAAAAGGCTGTGACCAATCACATTTAGGTAAACAATGGCTGCCTGGCTCCGCCCACGTACTGACAAAAAGAAAAACTCCTCGCGAGCGAGCAGGTGAAAGTTTCGCGAGCAGGAGAGCAGTGATGGTATTCTGCTCGCGAGTGCTGTTTAAGCGCTCGCAGAAATGATATACGCGCGCGAGCATCTAATTTGCGCACGTGCTTTTTGGCAGCGATATGCCGTCATATTGCTGGAAAGAAAAAAACCTGCAGACTGTAAAAACTAGTGACCTGCATTACTGTCACAATGAAGACAACTCTCCAGCTTCCCAGCACCTATTCATTAAAAGATGATTCGCAACAGTATTAGATATTTAATTCTCTCCTCAACATGAGAGAAAAACCAATAAGATAATAACTTTTCCATTTCCAGCAGATTTTTATTGTTATGTTTTCTGTTCTTTGTTTTACAGTAGTCCACTGCAATGACACCTCTCATAATTTTGAATATTTATCGAATGCATAGTATGAGTATGGGCATCGCTTCTCTGTTTTGTTGTGCAATCACTAAAACAAATGAAGATAATGTGAGAACTGATTTATTAATCATCATTTTTGTCAATTTGAATTCATCTGAGAATCCACCAGGTGTCTCAGCAGATTGTCATAGAGCATTTTAAGTGTTTTTCTGTGATAAATTAGATTTTATTAAAACATACAGTTTTACAACAGAGTTCATACCTGAAGATTATTAAAGATTAATAGTGACTGATGCCTGTTTGATGATAAAAATGTTGTTATTGTGTAAGCAAAGGTCACAACAACAGCCTCTGAAGTGAGTTTTACCCTTTTACTCTTAATTTTTGAAAGTTAGAAAAACATTTTCAAAAGCTACTGGTTAACTATTGTCACAAATCTTCAAAAGTACTTGTGAGGTTTTTTTCCAGCTGGAAGATTTCATATGCTGCTGTCTCTCAGATAGATCCACCCGGCATAACTTTGTACAAATATCCACAAAGCCTGGTTATCTTATCTGCCGATGACACGCACCCAGCAGCCATCACTTCCTGCTTTTTCACCTGCAGGATTGACTTTTTAGGCACATGGCCGATGCTTATATGCAGCGCGGCTTGTGATGAATAAGGTCAGAGTTCAGTGTACTGACAAATGTTTTTATAGGACACAAAGACAAACCCGTGACCTCTCACACACCTCTCTGTCTCACAGAAACAGAGATGCCATTTTAAAAAGGTTAATAGTACTAATTGTGTGCTTAAAACCAAATCCAACCTCAGTTTATATCATCATACTGAATGAACACTTTTAGAGTTGTTGTCTCTAATTTTATGATATATTCAACCCTAAAACTTTTTATGTTCAGTGCAGTTTTCATACAACGTATTGGTTTGTTACAACAATAACTTCTGTTTATCTGTCCAATATTACGGCTAAATCATGCTCAGTGGGAATCATATCTTGTTTCCCTGTGAAACGTCTCCGTTACTTTAGTCACTTTTCAACAGTTTCTTTTCAAAATGGGATTATCCCCACTTTTTTTGTGCTGTGACAAAATTACATCTAGCTGGGAGATGTAATTGTTTGTGGAATATGTTTTTTGTCATGCACTGTAGAGACTCTTTGGTACGAAATACTTTTAAAGTGAATCAGTTGTCTGGGTGTATAACTTATTGGTTTGATTCTTTAAGACTAATTCTGCTGCAGGAACAGGACTGTGGCAGCCATTATTTAAAACTAGACAGTCAAACATATGCATGTCCAACCTGGCCTCTCTTCCTTTCTCTCTGCTGTTTAACAACTTACCAAGACAAGACATACCACAGTAATGTTTTTCTGTCTTGAACCTTCATCTCTGTGGCTGTGCTACATTAAATATTCTGAATATAAGAGACTCAGAGGCTCAGTTCCTCTACCTTTGGTGTTTCTGAGAGATTCTGGGTAATCATGGCACATTAGAAAAAGTATAACCGTGTTGGAGATTTTTCAGCTCAAATTCCTCTTTATTATGCTGATATGTAATTTGCGTCACACTGAGAAGAAAAGCAGCGGAAAGCCAGTTGCAAATTTACATTTGTATTTGTATAGTTTGATGTTCAGTCAGTTACACACTCGTACTTGCCTTGTCTCTTACACAGTATGTGGTATCACTCTGCCATAATTCAATTTGTTAAAGGACACAGCAGAAAATATGACAGGTGAAACGCACAGTTTATCTGATCACTAATGTGTGTGCATACTGCCTCCTTGTGGTCAAGATGTTTATTTTATCTTTTAGCAGTCCTGATTTGCTTGTCAAGTTTATCTCAATGACATACAGGTAATGACAGCATGCATAAAAGATGACATGTGAACCCATCACACTGCAGCAGTTGCTTTTTATTCCATTTAGTATGGAACTAAAGTTTAAAAACTGCATCTGATGTACAAAATGTAGGTCTTTGCAGAGAAAGAGATGTCCGTTCTTTTAACAGTTTTTTAACAGTTTTTAATCGCACATATATAATAATGACAAGATACAGCATCTCAGCCTACTGCAATTACTCAGGACATCAAAGTGGCATCCAGTCTAATAGCGATGCCAACAGTTTACTGCAAAAAGTTAGATAACAGAGGCTCTGCGATAGAAATGCTTCCTAAATCTGACCTGAAAAAATAAAAACAGAAGAGTCTCATATTTGTTACTTGAAGTCAAACATGAAAGAGAGGGAGGACTCGTTACACAATTTGTGCTTTATTGACAAAGAAAAAGATTGTACAGTTTTTACTGTTGATTGCAAGAGCAATGTTCATCCATCACCTTTACGCAGGAAACCTATTACCCTGATATTCTAGCTAGTATGACTGAACGGCACAGTGCAAGTCGCATTAATATCCATCTACCCACTTTGCACCTTGTATAAGAACAAGACAGCTGAAAGAAACAAGAACGCGACAAGAAATTGATAATATGTGGATTCTTGTGTCAGTTATGTCATTACAACTGAAGGCATGAGACGGCAACAGGCAGAAAACATGTGGCTGAGATGAATAGTCAAGAGGCATGAGTGAAAAAACTAACGATCTATTCTTGTTATGTGGGGTTTTCTTTTTTTGGTGCTCATGTGAACATCAGCCACACAGAGCGTGCACATTTTCTGATGACCAGAGATACCAGCCCACCAAACTGTACTCTTAACAGGAGGTAACTAAACCATTACAAGTACTTTGAGCAGGAGGGAACACAGCCATTACATTTTGCAGAAAAGAAGATCATGAATGATTGATAGAGACTTCATCGAAGTCATAAAACAAAGAGGGCCAGCCCAGGATTTCTGCATAGCAAAATCTGGAAAGTAAGAGTAGAAGAGGTACTGTGTATTAGAAATTAAATAAGCTGATGTACAAGGAAAATCTGGCAAGAAAAGCTTCTCTCATACGATAGAGTAGTAAATCTTAACCTGAAAAATATACAGCATCCGTCCTTATTTAAATGGCTTAGAGATGAACAGACCCCTTGATTGCAGAGTAGTCACCCTTTTTGACTTGATGCTCAATATGTAGCTTAATTTCCCAACACGTAATAGTGATTTTACATCCCTTACATAATGTAAAATCTAAATGAAAAGGCTGTTATGCATTTTCTGCAAATGTGTCGCTGGAAACGTGTGATGTTAAAACCGCTGAAATTAAATTTGAACTGCATTTTCAAAAATCTGTGAAATTGTGGCCGAGATATTTTTATATATCAGGTCTGTCTGATTAATTTATATAGGAAGCACTAAGGAATGTTTCAACTTATATATAAGTAAATGAATCTTCCTAATGTTTCTTTTATTTTTATAGTGTACAGTACTTTACTTACAGGCAGATCTATAACAGGCAGACCATGTGTTGAAGTGTGGGCAGTTTTTGGAAAGGCTGTATATGTATACATCAGCTTCTCCTAGAGATACTCACACAATTTAACTTTACAATACAAAAAGTATGCACGACACAACAAGTTCTTTGAATAGCAAAATGCTTTGTGCGTCACTTTTTATCTTGGCTAACTGCTGAGAGAAATCTATTACTAACCTCGGGGTAAACAATCAACTCACCTGTTATAATTAAGCATAATATTATGACCAAGTTGCATTGACATGTAATTCTTCCTTCACTTCCTTAAAGTGAGTATTAAACATATTAAGACCCTATGCAAGAGGCAAAAACAGGTGAAGGGGGGACCATAAGGCTCAAGACAGATATAGGACCCAGAATAAACCAAAATATTAAATCCCAAGAAGTTATTAATTTAGACAGAGACATAATATAACAGATGTAACAGTAAAAATCTCTCTATGCAGACATAAAAAAAAGAAAAGAAAAAAAAAAAGTCCTGAACAAACATAATTCTATCCCAAAGACAAAAACACACCCTGCTCTCCAGTTGGCCTGCAAAGTAAGAGAAAGCATCAATCAAGCTCCGTCACAAAGCACAGCATCTCGACAACGCGGCTGGCCAGGCAGGAAGGCCAACTGGCTCTGTGCAGGTCTGGACACACTGTTCTTCACAACGTGGATCAAAAGATGTAGTCTCGGGTCATCTTGAGGGACGGCATGGCCTCGTTGACGTTCTGGTCCAGGCGGTGATACTCCACGGTGTTGCGGGAACACAGACCGTCCTTCCAGCGCCGGCTCTGAGCCAGGAGGAAGATCTGAGAAGAAAAGAAGAGAAAAATAAGAAGAGAAAATACAGATAGAAATCAAATGAATCTGATAGATATATAAGTGCTAAACAGGTAAAATTATTTCTTGGTTGACAGGCTAGCAGAAAAGATTAAAGACTACATAATTGGAATCCTTACTTCAGCTGTAAAACCCAACTTTACATGGAGCCAGCAAAATATATAATATAAACCCTTCCTCCAGAGGTTCAACAGAAAAAAAAAAGATCCCAAATCTATTTTTCTTCTTTTATAAAGCTCAATGTTGAAAAAAATGGGAACATAAAGAACATTTCCACAATAAGACAATACTACATCTGATCAAGCCAATGTTAAAACCCCAAACAGAGCAATTAATCTACTTTTTTTTTTTAAATAATCACTTGTTATAATATGTCAAATAAAATGTTAGAAACAAAACCTCAGATTTTAGAAGCTGGTTGGTAATTTTCTCTTTATCAATTAATTAATTAATTAATTGTTAGTTTCAACACTAAGTTTTTGTGCAGGAATGTTAACTGCAATTTACAGAAATAAAAAGGAAAGAAAATCTGGATTACAAAACGTGTGTCGTCTCCACACCTATCGGGTTCTCCTCTGCAAACTTATGGTGCATTAACATCTCTGGCCTCTACATCCTGAGCGGTAGCCCAGGTGTCCTCATGCCAACACACTCACCTTCCTCTTGTTGTGATAGGTGATGTAAACGATTGCCACCAGGAAAGCCAGGATGACCAGATGAAAGAAGAAGTGCGAGTCCTCGTCTTCCGTGTTGTAGCTCTCTGCTCCCATGTATTGGGTCACACTCTTGTTGTCAACCTTGTGGTCGTCCTCGTCGTCGTCGCCCTCGTCCTCGTCGCCCTCGTCGTAGACCTCGTTAGCGTCCAGAACTGTGGCCGGGTCCAGTGTGTCAGAGGATGTCGAGACGGGTGTTTCGGCCTCTTTCGTTACAGGTGTGGCTGATTCAGGGGCTTTGACAAAAGTGGCGGGAGCCTCTGAAGTATTGACTAAAATGGGATCAGGAACATCACCTGTTGTCGGCGCTTTACCTGGGTCTTCATCATCATCATCATCATCATCATCATCATCCCCCGTGTCATTGCTCTGAGATTTTTGCTGATCAGAGGTATCAATGATTTCCACTGAATTTGTTGTTTTGGTCTCTTTAGATGATTTAGGTGGAATGGCTGTTGTGAAGTTGACTTTAGGAGCCTCTGTGGTTGTTGTTGTTGTGGTGGTGGTGGTGGTGGTGGTGGCGGTGGTGGCGGTGGTGGCGGTGGTGGTGGTGGGGGTGGGGGCGTCATTTCCAGCAGGTATTGCGGGGTTTTTGGGTTGTGTTGAAGTTGGACCCAGTTCAGTTGACAAAGATTTTGCGGTGACTGTTTCCTTGTTCACAACAGCTGTCAAAGTAAAAGTAAAAGTAAAAGAGAATAGCAACGCAAGACATAATATATTGGGTTGCAAAAATAGGTTGACAAAATAATCTTGAGGACTTAAATATGAGGATAATAAAATATGTATTTTCATATGAAAAGAGGGGTACTTTCCCATTTCCTATTAGACAATTCATTGGCTGCGGTGGAATAGTATTTTGTGGAATAGTATTTTGTGCTTACTAAGGATCCCAACTGTGAAATGACAAGGACGTATCGAAGTGGCAGCCATGACAAGAGCTAGACAACTACTCTAAATGCTAAGGAAAGTTGTTTCAATGCTTCCTTTCATATCTCCTTTAGCACAGGGTGCACGGCCCCATCCTTTCTCAAAGGAAAGGAGATAATGCCATCCCACAATTCCTTGCGGCAGCAACATTTAAGGCAACCACGGCAGACCCACGTCAATAACATCTGCCGTCGCAGGATTCGGTAGTGTGAGTGCAGTCGGATTCTTAGCACCGCAGTTGTCTTCTCCTAAATATTTATGAATTCTCTTTGACGTATCCCATCAAAATGCATTTAGGAAAAGACAGGAGGTTATTATTTAAACGCAGCTACGTTCTTTCACTTACAGCTAAACTGAGCTTGTAGTCTTGCTACAGATGTCCATGTTATATAACAACACTGATCACACCAGAAGCTATGGCTAGTAAATGATCGTGTCCTATTAGTCTGCCATCTGAAAGTACCTGTGGGCAAGGCAATTCACCCTCCAGCTGCCACGGAAAAGCTGCAAAGTGGACATTTGTACGCAACAAGCAGCTTGTTCGTGTGTGACTGAGTGAAAACATGCATGCGCTTACAACCTTCCCAACGCTGACAATGAGAGATTGTGTTGTGAGACGCGGTGTGATGCGTTATTGCATATTATACTATGCTACAAAGCCTTTGTCAATCCACTATATCATTTGTTGTAATTTAATACAATGTTTTTCATTACTCTCAAGGAGGTTTGAACATTGGTCCATGTTAGCCAGGTTTTCACATGATTTTTTGAGCCTGTTTAAGTTTATAAAAAGGTTGCATGCAGTATAGCGGACACAACATTTTAGTTGACTGTGTCTTTAAATGAAAGCTGAACTCAGTCTCATGCATCTGGCCAGCCTTCCTGAATCAATGATACCATTTAACCAAACAAGTGTCAACATTATTTCATCCTGTGGGATTAGGAGGCGTTGCTTAGGAAGGGACGGGAGGAGAACACTAGGGACTTTAAGAACGGAGTAAGACGTCCCCTAGAGAAGAAAGGGACTATTCATACACATCAGCCATGGCCTGCATAAATAATCACTGAACAGGAGGTCTTTGTGGCAGTAACGGCTAGGCTATAGGTTTTGCTGCGCGAAACAGCATATAAGAAATTCAGCCTTTAATACTAAGCAGCGGGGTCCCTAAAGAAGTTTAAAATATTTGCTTAAATACGTACATCTCATCGACGCGTAATGGGGGATGTTCCTCCATTCGTGGTAAACTTTCACTCTTTTGGTCTTGGGTCAGTTTTATTCAGATTAAATATTCATTTAATATTTATTCAGATTAAATATATTGTTCCTGCATGGTGACCAACATGTATGTAGACACTAGCTTTAATGCAGTTAAATTTAGGATATGGCTAATTAAACAGTGTGTCAACTGACTGGGCAACTACACAGCAGTCATTTGGTTTGTATTTCAAGCTGAATAAATATTTACCAGGTTAGTGGCTTTCGTCCCAAGTGACAAGGATCAAACCTAAAACGGGACCAGCCCATAAATTATATGATATGTCAAGATATGATTTTATGAAGCAACACTAAACATGGGAGTTTATGTAACTTAAACTGCTTCAAATGAGGATGAAATGTTATTTCAGTAAATACTGTGATAAGATCTGGATTTTTGTAGGGAATAGCTCCATTATTCACGTCAGATCACAAGACTTGCATGACAAGTCTTATACAAATACATGACCTGCCTTTCACATATATACAGTTTGATCTTTCTGGATACACATTTCATAAAAATAATATCTTAAGAAAATAATAATTTACACATGTAACACAATAACATGTAGAGATCAGCTGCCTGCGTGATATTATGAAGAGGAAATAGGCCTTAGACTTGATTTTTCCCAGCAAACGCAATTCTGAAACCTGACAGTGGCCTAAACATGACATGCAAACTACATTTGAAAAGAATAAAAGGACACAACACCACTGACCTTATCTCAAGAGATTTAGATAACCAATAACTACTCGCAGTCAAAGTCCATTTATGCCATGGAGAGCAATTTTACAGCCTTTAATGTGGTTTCCAGTTCCTTGATGGTAAACTTGAAAAGGTTTTTGTTTAATGAGAGGCGGAACTACTGGACTGACAGGGGGTACATTAACAGCCCTGATACATGGCGAGGACATCTGGACTGATTTACTTTATCTGTCCACCACAGATCATTGCCGCTCAGGAGTTCCCCCAGGGCATCACAAATAGACCCTTTAACTACTACCTAATGCCATTTTCACAGGGGTTATATAACAGACATTTAAGTTAATTGGTCGAACTAAACGATGTCGAGCCAAAGATCTGATTTGAAAAATGCTACTTCCTTTTTTTCCTTTTTCCTATTTTGATAAGAAACGGAGTTTAAAAGTAAAACTGTTTACTACTTTTCTTCCGTCGTGTCTCTCACCTGACACCGCGGTTGCTAGCATGACGTTACTAGACGTTAGCTAGCCTACCTGGCACTGGCTAGCTAAATATCAGTCGTGTTGGTTGGGTAAAAACCAACACGATCTCAAATACTGCATAAAAGTACAACATACCGGTCGTGATTTTTGCCGGAGCTGACATGCAGCCGCTGGCTGACAGCTGGAGGATAATAACCAGAGAAAGAGCACAAATGTTTCTCTGGCTTCGCCCCATCTTCCTGTACGTCGCCATGTTGCTGCGTGAGTAACTGGAGAGGCGTGGTTTAGCATGGCCACATAAAGGCTGTGAACAGTGAGAGAGTAGGTGAAGGTGTCTCACATGGTGTGTCATGGTGATAAAAAGTGGATGCATTAGGTCATTAGGAGTCATTCTGTAATTAATGTCAGTTGTTTCTAATGTTGTGTCACCCTCCAAATACTGTACCTATGAATTCCTATTCAATTTTATATAATTGTTTTGATCACATTAGTTTTACACTTCATTGTTTGAAGTCCACAACCCACACTGCTGCATGTGAAGTAATAACAAATAATCAAGAGATTAATAATATTAATTATTATTATTAAAACATTCCCTCACGGACACGGTATACTTAGACATCTTATGAGCAAAAAAACTAAAATAAGAGAAACTTATTTCGGATTTGGGAGGGCTAGTGCTTCATAAAAAATACTGTCAACGACAGATATAGAGCATGAAAAGCCACTGAATATAATTGCATGTTTAACAGCTCGGGCCTCTGAGATCCAAGCAGACACGCATCAATTTCTGTTCAGGCCTCTGAAACATGCCATGAGTTCACAATCCTGTTTATGGAATTTTCATAAAATTAGTATAAGTGATGAAATATTAAGATCATAAAACAATAATACGTATGTTTTAAAGAGGTCTCCAGGACTTCAACCAGAACATTATGGTTAAGGACAATCCATGCAAGAGTACAGCTATACCTAACACAGACGCCTGGTGGGTATACATTGTTCTCACTCTAATATCAGTTTGAGAGCTATTCAATAACTTTCTATGCCTTGTTTAGTGAAACCCAGTGTCACAATCTCCGAACAAAAGTTAGATAAGGCATTGTTTAAAATCATTTTCACTCCAAAACATCCACCATTGGGTTTTCTTTTGGATTTGTGGGAAGTTATTTGCTGGTTTTATTTCATGCCATTTTTGGGGGGGGGGGGGGTTAACAGGTCACCTTGGGCTCTGGGATATTGTTGTACATCTATTTCACAATTCTCTGATATTTTAAAGACAAGATTAATAAGAATAAATAATCTGCACATTATCCTTAAAGAGAACTGTTAATTGCAGGTGTAGAGTGAACATTTTTTCACAGAAATAAACACAAAATGCAGGTCATTACGTGACAAAAGGCACAAGAGAAATACAAGCGGAAGCTGGTTCCAGATGTTCTTTATTTAATTCAGGGAATGACAATACTGTCAAGTAAACTATGCATGATTCCCATAACCAGTTGTGGAAGACTACCATTTTCTGTCCACTGTATTTATTCTTTTCATCCTCCTTCAAAGAAGTACTGTAACTCTTATCCAAAGAAGTTCAACTGCGTGCATGATTCTTTCGACTGCTCCACCAGGAAGAACTGACACGTCTTTGCTTTTTTAAGACTGTAACAGGTGTGTTAAACTATGCAAGACTGTCAATAAAATATTCTTTTTGCTATACGTAACAAAAGACATGTTTCACACCAATGCACAGACACATATAACAAGTGAGACGAAAACACAGAATGTACACATTGGGGTGTAGTGCCTCTTAGAGCTACGGACAGCTGCTAACTAACCCTTCCGATTGTACAATATATCAAGACAAACACTAGAGCTCTCCAGTGCAGGAGTGTGAAAATAATTATTTCACAGCTACAACTGTTGAGCGGGGAGTGCTTAATGGTGCTGTGCAAACTGTTTATGCAACAGCACCATCTGGTGGTGTAACTAATCAACTTTACGCCCCGACTGTGTCGAGCCCTTAATGCATTTTGGGCTGATCTAGTTTTTACTTTCCCTTTGAACTGTATTGGAAAGCAGAGAGACACAAAGCACTGTGCATGAATGTAGTGAAATGACAAAAAGTGAGGCCAACATGAATGTACTCAAGGCTACTTTTTCCTTGCAAGCTACAGAATTCAAGATGAAACTTTCTGTTGCATGGTTGTAGTTTTTTTGTTCTCAACATGGCTCTTTACTTTGAAAATATATTGTTCCCTTAAAGTGGTTCATTTAAAAGTGGTAGATCGTTGCAACAACGATTTGACCTTTATGCTGTCTTGCTGTCAGCTGTAGCATGTCTAGGGGAAAGAGAGGTTTTGTGAGGGCTAACTATTCAATAAAGGATTTGGAATTTGTATTTATTTTTTTGGTGGGGAATGCGTGTGTGCTGTGAGGACTGGAGGGGCGTCCGCCTCATCCTCCTATGCCTGGAACTCGAGGCCGAGACCAAGCTTGTGGCCGCCAGCGTTGATGTTCTTGCCATCAAGGAGGGCAGAGAGCGTCAGCTTGATGCCTGCAGAAACATGCACAGACAAAAAATATAATAATAATTGTGGTTCATAGTGTTGTCTTAATTGAACAAATGTTGAAACAGTGTGGTATTTGTAAACAGGGTCAGTGTTTCGGCCCATTTAAGTACTTGACACCTACGTTTTAAAAAGACTGCACTCACCTGGCTTCAGAGTCTGAGTGTAGCCCAAGCCCACAAGGCTGGAGTTGTTCACCTTGGCCTGTGTGGGGCAACGCAGATAGAAATCATACAGAGAACACACGTTGCCAACAGATACATTTATGATGCCAATGTTGGGAAATGTATTGCCCACTCCAAGCTAAATGTTAACAAAATCTAAAATGTGATTCAGGCCGAATTCTGAAACTGATTCTATGTTTCATTAAGTGAGCCACTTAAAAACACAACGGCATGTCGGCAACATTATTAACACGTTAATAATAGTTGTTAGAAAATGTATATAATTACACCAACAACCAACCATTCTCACTAATTGGCTCTGCTACAAGTGGGATTAAAGGACTAATGTGATAGACAGGATTAAATTAGCCTGGTCCTTTCTATAGGAGACAGACTCCTCCCATTGGTCACTTTGGCTTGGATGAGGCTTCTCTCATGCCCAACTGAAGGTGAGGTGTTTTATAGCTCTGCACTAGGCATTCCTTTTCCTAATTGGGATCAATAAAGTGGCATTGTAATACACAGGGAAGCTACAGCAGAGTAAAATTCAAGCACTTTTCAACCACATTCAAGGTACCTAAAGCAAAAATGTCCAGACTCTCGAAACCTTTATCATCGCATGTGAAATTGATCACCGGATTGTTGTTATATTTTTATTATTTTGTGTGTGTGTGTGTGTGTGTGTGTGTGTGTATGTGTGTACATATATATTCGAATTCAAGCAAATTCCTAAACTCAAAAACATAACTGTTCAAATTAAGCATTTTCAAGACTTTGTACAAACCCTTATTGCAAGATCCTACTATACCACTACAGCTACTACTACTACTACTACTACTGCAGGTTACACAACACTCACAGAGAAGGATGCATCGGGATCAATCTGATACTTGGCAGCGATGCCAAAGCGGGTGTTGCTGTTTCCGGCGGTCCAGGCCAGGTTAACGGCTGTCTCCAGCTGGTTGTTCACCTTCTGGTAGATGGAACCACCGAACTCAGTGCCGTCATTTCTGAGGGAAAAATAGCAGAATGGAATATCTGTAAATGTCACGTGAATACCGTTTCCCTACAGGTGATATTTTCCCCCTCAAATGATCAATTATGGTGTTGCGTTTCGTAAACAAAGAGAATAGGTGGTTTGGTAAGGTGTGTGTCTGTTAAAGAGAAGATCGGATGGGAGCAGTCACTGATGTAAAGCCTACATTACACTTTGCCTGACCTCATATAACCACTTCAGCTGTAGACTGAAACAGACAGGCTTGGCCAGCGGCACAGCAGGAAACAAGACTAGCGCTGTGCTCTGTCCCTCCCTCTCCCTCTCCCTCGATGTCCGACGCTACCTCACCCTGCCTTTTCACCGAGGCCCTTTATGCCTGCCCACCACTCACTCCAACTCACTTGCAATATAGCAAATCCCATCACTTGGGTGTAAAAATAACCGCCAGGCACCTGGGTGTCCGGCAGACAGCCAAATGTGCGACAAGTTGGTCAGACTAGAAAACAGTCTGAAAGCTTCCTTCTGGTCAAGGTCAGTCGTCTGGGCTCAGGTGTTTCACTTAAAGCTAGAACCTTTAGCCTGTGACTTACATTCAAGCACCACAGGACAGATAGTTAGCTTAGAATCAAAGTAAACTAGATACACTGTGTGTCTGTGCTTATTCAGAAACATTTCAATTCTTTTTACCAATTCTTTTCTCTCACCAGAGCAGTATACATTCACTCTCATTGCTAACTTTAATTTAAACTAGCATGAACTGCAAAAAATTGAAAGCACTGTTTATAATGTAATTCTAATACCATACAAAGGATGAGGAGACGCCACATTTGGTTCAACAGCACATTAGAATTGCATTGTGAGTGGTTCACTGCGCATGCTAGCATACTACTCATGACCATGTGCTGCTTCATGTGGTCTTACACATTCGTGTGGAGCTGGAACTCGTCAGTCTTGTATCCAACTGCAAAGTTGCTCTGGGTGATCCTGTTCCTGCCAGCCTCGAAGGTCATCTGGTAGCCGGCCAGCCAGCCCTCATAGCCCACGACTGCTGAGCCGTGGACGGCCGTACCATTGATGTCGTAGTTGACGTCGCAGCCAAGGTTGATGTGGTCACACTTGTAGCCCGTCTTGACCTTGCCGCTCTTCTTGCTGGCAGGACATTGGAGAGGGAGAGAGAGAGAGAGAGCTGGTTGTTAATGTCAGAAGCCAAAACAGAAGAAGTGCAGTTTATGAGGGCTACAGAATATTTAGTCAAACGTTCTTTTTAGATACAGTGTGATGAAAATGTCTAATACTAGTGCTCCGTGCAATGTGCCCATTAGTTATTTACACAGAATGAAGAGCAGGGATCCTTCATGACTACCGGCTGACAATGTTGCAGTGACCTTAGCATGAAAAGTCAGCTAACTCAGCTAGCTAACATTAGCTAGTTGGCATATGTGCAACTAACAACTGTTGCTAACTGGTGCGTTAATTTAAACAGTTGTTTCCTTACTGTATGATAGATTAATATTGTATCATTGTTTTGAAAATGGCAAAGTATCTTAACAAATTTATTTATCTTAATAAACAACATTTTTTTCCGCCTAATCAGCCTCTGCCCGGGTCTTTCCCTCATGTTTAATCAGCCGACATTAAACTGTTCACATTGTCAAAGTACAAAAACTATAAACCAAATGAGGTCATTGGACAGTTTCCATCAAAAGGTTTTCAGATAAATCTTACCCCGTGTTTGGCGAGAAGGAGGAATCGAACGTCAGCTTCAGCCCCTTAGCCAACTGTGGAAAAGGTAAGAAAGATAGCGCAAAACAAAAAGAAAGGTTTGGTTCAATTACACTGATCCCACTTTAGCATTACTTGCTAATCAGATGAAACTACAGTCTAATCTACAAGTGACAAATGACCCACTACTTGAGTGACAGCCCTCAGTGAATACAGAGAAAGGAATACTGGTTACTGCCAGAAGGAACACAAATCCCATTTTAGGTTTTCTTGGACCCCACACCCCCATTTCCCAACCTGGTCTTCAAGGGTGATCTCAGTGCCCAGGGTGTTGTCGGTGTTCCACTTCTCTGTGAAGGTTAGTCCGTGCTCCGCCCACTTGTACTTGGTCTCCAGGGATCCAGCGACCTTGCTGGTCTCAGTGTTGGCAGAGCCTGTGCTGGTGAACTCCTGCAGAAGATAGCATTGGTGTCAGAGTCATGCAGAAAAGCCGGGTTAACTAGTCAGATACATTACCGTGTTAAAAGACATTTTTATTATCAATGTCTTGCACCAAAATATATTTACATTAGGTGTTTACATTGGTTTTTAGACATTGTAGTTGTGTAGCTGTTTTACTTAAGTCTGAATTAGACTAAGACAAAGTATATTTGATTGTTTTCACACAGCATCCTCTCAAACTCTTAAAATCAGTTAGGTAGCAGAGGCCAAGGTGTCCTGGCAGCGTTGAGGAATCAGATAACAGCCATTTTATTCTATCAGCCAGCAGCATTTTAAAGGTTCGCGTAGGATGGTTGCAGTCTGGAGTGGCAGCTCTGAGAAACTGACAATGACTGGCGACGACTTACCAGGCCATTTTCAGACTTTGTTTTCAAGTCCAGCTTGATGAGCCCAAAGCCTGAAACAGACAGCATTTAATAAAAAGATCAAAAGGATGTTGGGATGACGATAAAAACATGACATCTAATGATAACATAATAAAACATTTCATTATTTAAGTGGAACAGGCTTCTTAAAACCAAAGCACTGGATAGCATGCAAAACAAGTACTACTTTAATGCCAATACTATTAGTCCTAACCATGCAAAATTCTATTCTTTATTAATTCTATTAATGCATATTTAAATGATTAAATCAAGTCATTGATTATTGTCTGTGAAATACCCATTTATCAGCCTCCAGAGTACATTTAAAGTTATTCTTTAAATAACTGACTGAACCTGTTAATTTGATTCTGTGAAAACATTAGTGTTGTCAGTTATGGTTGATAGCTGGGAGGTTGGTTAAACCGATCCTGGCTTGAGCCTAAAGCCCCATCTCTGGCCCAACCCATCACTGTGCATGGTTTCTCACTCAACCCAGCTTCCCCTTCAGTGAACCTTTTACTAATTCATCCATCACTGTCTTTATCATCTTTATCCAAAGCTGTAGTTCCCACTCTACAAAATGATCACCAGCTTCACAACTAGTCTCAGTTTCAAGGCTTTTCTATGAAGGTGACGGACTCCAAATGTTCCTTGTGAAACCCACAGTAATGACTTACTGTCACCTCTAAACTTGTAGTGATTCAGCCTATGAATCAGTCCGCTGAAACTACCGGGAATTCCCTATATGTTACGTGAACAACATTCGCGCGCACGCACGCACGCACGCACGCACGCACGCACGCACGCACGCACGCACGCACGCACGCACGCACGCACGCACGC